>JAODXP020007684.1:0-82529 GCA_027497455.2 Sardinella longiceps | reverse complement strand
CTCTGAGACAGATTACACTGTGTGACCTCATCAGCACATTCAGACTCAGTTTGTCAAAAGTAATCTTGTTGGATGTCAGATAATGTTAATTTGATATTTAAATTGCACATTGATAGAGATATTACATTACATTATTAAGACAACTTGATTTTTGTGCATTCATGAAATTAGACTAGTTTTGCATTTGACCTGGCCATGCATCAATTTCAAGACATTAATTGTAATTCAGATAGCAAGGTGGTAAAGCAATTCTAGGCTTAAGAACCTAGAGGGCGTCGGTAAGCTCTGCAATACCAAGAGTTGAGCAAAGGATACAGTCCCCTCACTCAGCTGGTCCTGAGTCTGAGTTCAGCTAATCCCACACATACTAATGCCATACTAACACCTCAGGACCAGAACCAAAAAACTACTGAAATTAGGATAAACCAAATTACAAAAACTTCAAAACAAAATTACACAAGTCACTCATACCATTTTAAAGCTCTGCAATACCAAGAGTTGAGCAAAGGATACAGTCCCCTCACTCAGCTGGTCCTGAGTCTGAGTTCAGCTAATCCCACACATACTAATGCCATACTAACACCTCAGGACCAGAACCAAAAAACTACTGAAATTAGGATAAACCAAATTACAAAAACTTCAAAACAAAATTACACAAGTCATTGGCAAAATCAAACGAAACTGCAAAGTAAAATGCAATTCTATTTGGCCCTAAACAGAGATTACACAATAGCACCCTATCTGACCCATATCCAAGACAAAAATCTGAGAACCACCCTGACAAAGTACAGACTCAGTGAGCATAATCTAGCAATAGAAGTGGGAAGGCACAGGCAAACATGGCTGCCAAAAGAAAGCAGACTGTGCCCCCACTGCGAACAACAGAAGGTAGAAACTGAGATACACTTTCTGACAGAGTGCACAAAATATGACGCCATTAGAATTAAATACTTCGAAAAGATATCTAATGTACTCCCTGAATTCCTGCATGCAAGTGAGGAGGAGAGGCTTCCATACCTGACTGGAGAAAAAGAGGAATGCCTACTTCTCGCTGCTCAGTTTGTCTACTCATGCCATAAACACAGAACAGAGCTGAATATGGTATAGGCCTAGTGACATACTGTGTAATGAATACTGTATATACAAGCACTGACACAGACACAGACACACACACAGACACACACACAGACACACACACACACACACACACACAGACACACACACACACACACACACACACACAGACACACACACAAACACCGACACACAAACACACACACACACACACACACACACACACACACACACATGTTATTGTCGTTACTGTTGTTACGTGTTATATTATTGTTACATTACAATGCTGTTGTAATATTGTTTATTTCAATGCTTTGGCAATACCGTATAACATTATGGTCATGCTAATAAAGCTTCTTAAATTGAAATTGAAATTGAATTGATATTTTGGTCAAGATTGAGTTACTGTCTATGTCAAATGAAAGAAATATGCTTAAAGGAAAATACCGGAGTGAATACAAGCATAGCCCTGTTGAAAGAGCTTGCTAAATGCACTTTATGCTGAATCAATGGGACCTGACAGTTGGAAACCGAAAGTAAGATCTGAGGTTACATTGACTCAAAAGTGTTTGTAAAGTGTTTCAAATTCACGTTAGGTCTATGCTGTTCGAAATTCTTTCATTTCATGCGAAATATATTGCTGTTAGAAGGCTCGTGCAGCAGGGCTATGCTTAAACTTACTACGGTATTTTCCTGTAAAGTATGTTTACCAGTGGCGCCTCCAGGCGTACGGCTGTACGCACTGTGCGTAGGCTACCTTCGGGGAGAGAGAGAGAGAGAGAGAGAGAGAGAGAGAGAGAGAGAGAGAGAGAGAGAGAGAGAGAGAGACGCGCAAGCGAGAATCGGGCGGAGAGATTTGTCATTTGTCATGAGATTTGTCAAGTTCTGAAGTAGCCTACTGAAATGTTTTAAATGTGTCAATAGGCAAATTTATTTTTAGGAGTTAACAGGCTTGCATGGCCGTAGGCTATCTATCGACGATATGATGCGATTTCGCTCTAGTCTACTCTATTTGTGATTAATGTTTTTCATGTAGGCTATTCGCCTATTTTCTTTTGTTTGAAAGCTCGAGAAAAGCGGTAGGGCCTATCCTTTTTGACGAGTGCCCATGCTCATGCCGATATCACTCTAGGCTATGCATTATAATAGTAATGTAGTGGCAGTGGTGTAGTGGGGATTTTTGAAGTGGGGGTACGCTATTTGTGACGACGACATGATTGTTATTATTAGGATGCATGTTTAACTGTTAATACAGAAATTCTAGCTGCCAGTCCAACGTAAATCAGTGAGTTTCCATTCGAGATTGTTTTAATCATGTTATGGTTTTAACATCATCCATATTCACGTAGGCTAAAAATGACTAAAAATAAGCAGATGCCGTTTTCTAAGTGGTGTAATGATCCGTGAACTACTTTACTCCAACTCCAACATGCTGATGCTATAACACGCATAGAGCAACTTAATGCTTTAGCTAGATACAGATAAGCCTGTCTATTTTATAAGCATTAACCTTACGGCAAACGACCTGCCTCAGTACGAGTTGAACTTGTCTAAATTTACCGGTAGCCTACTGTTTTGGGGCTACGAATCCAAAATGATGCGTCGTTGCACTTATTCAAACCAACTTTCAACACTTCAAAACCCTTACCCGCAGACGCTGCCTCAGTTGAGAGAATAAAAACAAAGCAAAAAGAAAACGCAACGGTGTAACGTACATTTCATGTTTTGGTTAAAACTAACGAAATTGTCATAGCCTGGCTACAAAGCCACGCAGGTCAGAGGAGTTTGCGACCGAGGAGTTTGAGTGTGAGTGCATGCGTGTGTGCGTGCCCCTGTCATTCCCCTGGCCCTGTTCATTGGTTTGAAATGTCCACGAAAACACTTGGTGAGCAGCACAAGTTTTAAAATAAAGGTTTAAGGTTGTTTTAAGGACATTATCGGACATGCACAAAGGAAGCCATTCTGAAGCAGAAAAGAGGGAATTCTAAATGAGCCAAATATCAGAGACAGGAGCAATCATCAAAATTTTGGTGTTGATGATTCTATTTCATCCTAGACACTCCAGAAAAGGGACTAAACATGTTAAAAACCAAACTTCCCCTTTAATATCTTGCGTGCACAAGAAGCTAGAACTATGATTTTTGCTACACACATGGGCATTAGTACCCTCTTCAATCATGGGAAATTTTGATATTGTGCATATTGTGTTCAAAGATATTGGCAAAAGTATTTTTACCATAGTGAGAATTTTACCTTACCATGACCCTTCCACAGTGAATATCTTATCACTCCTGCTAGACTGTTGAGCTTATCTTACGCAATTTAAAAGGCAGCTGTCTGCTCTATAAATGACAAGCTAGTTGCATAATGTAGATAAAATATGCAAGACGGGCAGCAGGGTACAGTTGAGACACGATGATTCAACTGTACCCTGGATAGAATTCCATTGGATTGCATGATAGAATTTAGGCAATATACAACACAAATATCAATAAAATAAAATGTTTTTGATATTTTAAATATTATTAATGGATATACTGTAGTCTCTAACATGAAGGCTGTAAGGATTAGCCTGGGCGAAAGCCGACTGTTGACTCCATCATACATTCTGGCCCAATGCAATTGAAATAGGTTTCCGCTTGGATATGATGTATTCTCTCGCCTGGCTCTCACCCGCGTTCAGTAATAACAGATCTCTGGCAAGTTCCGATCTATTTTGACATCATAGTGGCAATAAATCCTCAAGATCATGGATGTTAATGTCATGTACCAATTTTTTAAATGTAATTCGAAAGTAGGGGGGAAATGCTGTAGGACTGCAAAGCTTCTGCAAGCTCTGAGACATCACTCTAAACTGTGTGTTGATTGGCTAAACCGTAGAGCAACCGAGTTGGGCCAGACTACATATATGGAGATAAAATTGTTTAGCGGAGGTACGTAGGATGGCATCGCCAGGCTATGTAAGGATAACAATAATTTAAAAAATGAGCGATGATAAAACAAAAGAAAAAAATAATTGTTTCATCTTCAAACTTGATGTGCCTATTTTATCTCTTTTTTTCTAAAGCTGATTTAGAGGAAAAAGTATGGATTTAACTAAAAAGAAACTCTCAAATTACATATTTTAAAAATTAGCCATCTTGGCTAGTCAGACAGACTTACAGCATTCCGAATGTGTCTCAACTGTACCATGCTAGTGTCTCAACTGTACTCAATACTTTATTTCTATGGGCACAGCTAACACAAAATGCACCTTCTCTTTATGAGTTAATTGTAAAAACCAAAAATACTATAAATAACGTAGGGATATCATTTTTGGTTTTACTTTCCTTTTTAGATGTAGAGTAATTTAAACTTGAAAAAGAAAAGTCATATTTATTTATTTATTTAACAGATTTGAGGCAATGAGTTTCCATACATTTTTCAAATAATAATAATAATAATAATAATAATAATAATAATCTTTATTTATATAGCACTTTTCAAAAGCATGTTACAAAGTGCTGTACAATATCACAATACATAGAAGGTATAAGACAAAAAAGAGAAATAAACTTAAAGACTAAAAAGAACTAAATACTAAACCTAACACAAAAATAAAACTTATCAAACAAATAAACCTTAACCTATCACTAAAACTATAAAAATGAAAATAAACTTAGCACTAAAATAGGACTTAACACTAAAAATAAAACTTATCAAAAATTAAGGCTTAAAACAAAACTACAAAAAGGAAATCAAACTTAAGATAGAACTTAGCACTTAACACTAAAATAAAGCTTAGTCTACCATTTAAGCAAGAAAGGCTTTCCTATAAAAGTGAGTTTTAAGGAGGGCCTTGAATGAGGATAGGGACTTTGCTAATCTAATGTCATCAGGCAAGTCATTCCATAACCTAGGTGCCCTGACACTGAAAGCCTTATCTCCTTTAGTTTTTAGGTTGACCTTAGGAATCTCCAAAAACCACAACCAGAAGATCTTAGAGTGCGTGGAGGTGTATAAGGTACCAGCAGATCAGCTATGTATTTGGGAGACAGGCCATGAAGAGCTTTAAAAGTAATCAAGAGAATCTTATAGTCAATTCTAAAACATACTGGGAGCCAGTGCAATGAGGCTAAAACAGGAGTGATGTGGTCACAACTCTTAGTCTTAGTTAGAAGCCTTGCAGCTGAATTCTGCACAATTTGAAGTCGCTTAATGCACTTTTTAAATAGGCCTAACCATATTGTAAAATATATTGTATACAAATGATTGAATAATTTTGGGCCAGGCAGCTAACAAACTTTTTTTAAAAATATTCTTCTGGACTTGCTAGGTTATTGCCTTTCCACCAGGGTTCATGTCTGTACCTGTTGATGTAATTGGCCAAAATTTAATTTGGCTGAAACAGTTTATGTGTAAGCTGGGCACACTCTCAAACACACAGCATTTCACTTATAGATGTTTCACAACATTTTGCAGTATCTGCAATTAACTTTGAATTATATTTCTCATTGCAACGCTACAGTTTCAATAACTTTCAATGCTATATATGCTGTATAGAGGAAATGAGACAAAAACAAAGAAGATAAATAAACTTGCCAAATGGAAAGTTTTTGAAAGGGGAAGAAATTACACACACAACAAGATGTTATACAGAAGTGATAGTCTCTTCATGTTGCAACTTCATGTTTCATTCTGTCTTAACAGATTATTCATTCGATCTGTTGTCAAGTCACCAGTTTTAGATAAGTATTTGCATCAACGTGTACTTTCACTTCTCCTCCTATTCAGGAGCCCTGACTCCTCAGGTACCATGATGCAACTGGGATCAGTACACTGAACGCTGAGCGCTTCAGACTGACACACTTATTGTGTTCAAAATCCCATACTAAATTTCTGATAGTGCATACTGCTTCTACTATATTGCTTTTGAGATAAACTTTATTGCGCTTCAGACTGACACACTTCTCATACTTAATTTCATACCATGCTACATTATATGCTAGATTTCATACTAAATTTCTGATAATGCACACTGCTTCTACTATACTGCTTTTGAGATAAACTTTCCTGCTGTTTTTATATTGCTTGGATAGGTTTTGGAAAGCCATGCACTTTTTTTATAACTGACCGCACGTCTAAATGCAATAGTCAGGGGAGAAGAGCCTGGATAAGGGAGATAACCAATAACCCAAAGATCACTATGGCTGCTCTAGCTTCAGGTTCAGGTTCAGGTTACTTTATTGGGTCATGACTGGTGTATAAAGTTTATGACAGATTCTTCAGAATGTCATGTTATAGTTATTGACAGTGTCATGTCAGTCTTGTGACGGTACCTTCAAACAAAGTGTAGCATCTCCCCCGATAGATGGTCAACACTTGACTGATGGTTATCGTCTTTTATTGAACTTTTAGCCTTTTTATTCCAGTAATCAACGAAGAACCAACGTAAGAGAGCTAGGCAGAGCACAAAAGAAAATACGTCACGTTACTAGCCTGTACCACCTAGCATCTTACTACTATGTAATGACTTTACAGAAATAGCAGAAGTTCTTCACATGGTGAAAATCACCTCAAAACACATGTACACACATTAAACTTGCTCCATTACATGAACACTAACCTTGTGCCACCTCGGAGGGTGCAAATCATTGAAATAAACCTGTATTCATTAAACTATTTTCAGTTCTTTTCATTACGTTTGTTCATTCTGTTCTTCTCTCGTGGTTGCCACTAACTTGAAACTAGGCATGTAGTATCAAAATTAAAGTCCTTTTACACAAGGCAAAATTAAAGTAATTAAAATTCACTCAAAAATAAATAGGGAAAATAAGAGCTTATAGCAATTTACCAGTGCAATATTTCTTAAAGCAAAAATATAAATTGGGTCATTTACACAAAGTGTTACCCAGGCAACTAACAAACATTTCAAAATATTCTTCTGGACTTGCTAGGTTATTGCTTACTAGTTCTTCCACCAGGGTTCATGCCTGTACCTGGTGGTGTAATTGGCCAAAATTTAATTTGGCTGAAACCAACAGTTTATGTGTAAGCTGTGCACACTCTCAAACACACAGTATTTCAGTTATAGATTTTTCACAACATTTTGCAGTGTCTGCATTTACCTTTAAATGATATTTCTCATTGCAACTGCTACAGTTTAAATCAAGTTAAAATATTGGCATGATATATGCTGTATAGAGGCCATGAGACAAAAACGAAGAAGATGCAATAAAGGAGCCCCTGACTCTTGAGGTACCATAATGCAACTGTGATCAGTACACTGAACGCTGGGCGCTTCAGACTGACACACTTATTGTGCTCAAAATTTCATACTAAATTTCTGATAATCCACACTGCTTCTACTATATTGCTTTTGAGGTAAACTTAATTGCTGTGTTTATATTGTTTGCATAGGTTTTGGAAAGCCATGCACTTTCTTTATTAGGTGTTCAAAGTACATGGAAACACCGTGAGGACTCCTAGAACTGACCGTACGTCTAAATGCAATAGTCAGGGGAGAAGAGCCTTGGTAAGGGAGATAACCAATAACCCAAAGATCACTATGGCTGCTCTAGCTTCAGGTTCAGGTTCAGGTTACTTTATTGGGTCATGACTGGTGTATAAAGTTTATGACAGATTCTTCAGAATGTCATGTTATAGTTATTGACAGTGTCATGTCAGTCTTGTGACGGTACCTTCAAACAAAGTGTAGCATCTCCCCGATAGATGGTCAACACTTGACTGATGGTTATCGTCTTTTATTGAACTTTTAGCCTTTTTATTCCAGTAATCAACGAAGAACCAACGTAAGAGAGCTAGGCAGAGCACAAAAGAAAATACGTCACGTTACTAGCCTGTACCACCTAGCATCTTACTACTATGTAATGACTTTACAGAAATAGCAGAAGTTCTTCACATGGTGAAAATCACCTCAAAACACATGTACACACATTAAACTTGCTCCATTACATGAACACTAACCTTGTGCCACCTCGGAGGGTGCAAATCATTGAAATAAACCTGTATTCATTAAACTATTTTCAGTTCTTTTCATTACGTTTGTTCATTCTGTTCTTCTCTCGTGGTTGCCACTAACTTGAAACTAGGCATGTAGTATCAAAATTAAAGTCCTTTTACACAAGGCAAAATTAAAGTAATTAAAATTCACTCAAAAATAAATAGGGAAAATAAGAGCTTATAGCAATTTAGCTGTGCAATATTTCTTAAAGCAAAAATATAAATTGGGTCATTTACACAAAGTGTTACCCAGGCAACTAACAAACATTTCAAAATATTCTTCTGGACTTGCTAGGTTATTGCTTACCAAGTTCTTCCACCAGGGTTCATGCCTGTACCTGGTGGTGTAATTGGCCAAAATTTAATTTGGCTGAAACCAACAGTTTATGTGTAAGCTGTGCACACTCTCAAACACACAGTATTTCAGTTATAGATTTTTCACAACATTTTGCAGTGTCTGCATTTACCTTTAAATGATATTTCTCATTGCAACTGCTACAGTTTAAATCAAGTTAAAATATTGGCATGATATATGCTGTATAGAGGCCATGAGACAAAAACGAAGAAGATGCAATAAAGGAGCCCCTGACTCTTGAGGTACCATAATGCAACTGTGATCAGTACACTGAACGCTGGGCGCTTCAGACTGACACACTTATTGTGCTCAAAATTTCATACTAAATTTCTGATAATCCACACTGCTTCTACTATATTGCTTTTGAGGTAAACTTAATTGCTGTGTTTATATTGTTTGCATAGGTTTTGGAAAGCCATGCACTTTCTTTATTAGGTGTTCAAAGTACATGGAAACACCGTGAGGACTCCTAGAACTGACCGTACGTCTAAATGCAATAGTCAGGGGAGAAGAGCCTTGGTAAGGGAGATAACCAATAACCCAAAGATCACTATGGCTGCTCTAGCTTCAGGTTCAGGTTCAGGTTACTTTATTGGGTCATGACTGGTGTATAAAGTTTATGACAGATTCTTCAGAATGTCATGTTATAGTTATTGACAGTGTCATGTCAGTCTTGTGACGGTACCTTCAAACAAAGTGTAGCATCTCCCCCGATAGATGGTCAACACTTGACTGATGGTTATCGTCTTTTATTGAACTTTTAGCCTTTTTATTCCAGTAATCAACGAAGAACCAACGTAAGAGAGCTAGGCAGAGCACAAAAGAAAATACGTCACGTTACTAGCCTGTACCACCTAGCATCTTACTACTATGTAATGACTTTACAGAAATAGCAGAAGTTCTTCACATGGTGAAAATCACCTCAAAACACATGTACACACATTAAACTTGCTCCATTACATGAACACTAACCTTGTGCCACCTCGGAGGGTGCAAATCATTGAAATAAACCTGTATTCATTAAACTATTTTCAGTTCTTTTCATTACGTTTGTTCATTCTGTTCTTCTCTCGTGGTTGCCACTAACTTGAAACTAGGCATGTAGTATCAAAATTAAAGTCCTTTTACACAAGGCAAAATTAAAGTAATTAAAATTCACTCAAAAATAAATAGGGAAAATAAGAGCTTATAGCAATTTACCAGTGCAATATTTCTTAAAGCAAAAATATAAATTGGGTCATTTACACAAAGTGTTACCCAGGCAACTAACAAACATTTCAAAATATTCTTCTGGACTTGCTAGGTTATTGCTTACCAAGTTCTTCCACCAGGGTTCATGCCTGTACCTGGTGGTGTAATTGGCCAAAATTTAATTTGGCTGAAACCAACAGTTTATGTGTAAGCTGTGCACACTCTCAAACACACAGTATTTCAGTTATAGATTTTTCACAACATTTTGCAGTGTCTGCATTTACCTTTAAATGATATTTCTCATTGCAACTGCTACAGTTTAAATCAAGTTAAAATATTGGCATGATATATGCTGTATAGAGGCCATGAGACAAAAACGAAGAAGATGCAATAAAGGAGCCCCTGATTCTTGAGGTACCATAATGCAACTGTGATCAGTACACTGAACGCTGGGCGCTTCAGACTGACACACTTATTGTGCTCAAAATTTCATACTAAATTTCTGATAATCCACACTGCTTCTACTATATTGCTTTTGAGGTAAACTTAATTGCTGTGTTTATATTGTTTGCATAGGTTTTGGAAAGCCATGCACTTTCTTTATTAGGTGTTCAAAGTACATGGAAACACCGTGAGGACTCCTAGAACTGACCGTACGTCTAAATGCAATAGTCAGGGGAGAAGAGCCTTGGTAAGGGAGATAACCAATAACCCAAAGATCACTATGGCTGCTCTAGCTTCAGGTTCAGGTTCAGGTTACTTTATTGCAGTGGTTCTCAAACTTTTTCTGTCATTCCCCACTTTGGAGGGCAAAGAATTTTCACGCCCCACCTGTCTCAATTTGCGCACAATATCTCTGTGAGGACTACCTTGAAAGTACAGGATTTTTGTCAGTGTTAGAATTTTCATGTTAGTAATTCGAAGCCAAATTTCTCTCGAACCCCTCATCACAGCATTTGGCAAATAACATCATTAGAAAGCTAAATTTACTGTCATATGCAAATATCTGACAAATAACTGTGAATTCGGGGAGCACGATGTGGCCTTCAGACAATCCCAAAGAGATGTTTCGCGCCCCCACCTGTCATGTGTCTGCGCCCCACTAGTGGGGCCCGCCCCACAGTTTGAGAAACACTGCTTTATTGGGTCATGACTGGTGTATAAAGTTTATGACAGATTCTTCAGAATGTCATGTTATAGTTATTGACAGTGTCATGTCAGTCTTGTGACGGTACCTTCAAACAAAGTGTAGCATCTCCCCCGATAGATGGTCAACACTTGACTGATGGTTATCGTCTTTTATTGAACTTTTAGCCTTTTTATTCCAGTAATCAACGAAGAACCAACGTAAGAGAGCTAGGCAGAGCACAAAAGAAAATACGTCACGTTACTAGCCTGTACCACCTAGCATCTTACTACTATGTAATGACTTTACAGAAATAGCAGAAGTTCTTCACACGGTGAAAATCACCTCAAAACACATGTACACACATTAAACTTGCTCCATTACATGAACACTAACCTTGTGCCACCTCGGAGGGTGCAAATCATTGAAATAAACCTGTATTCATTAAACTATTTTCAGTTCTTTTCATTACGTTTGTTCATTCTGTTCTTCTCTCGTGGTTGCCACTAACTTGAAACTAGGCATGTAGTATCAAAATTAAAGTCCTTTTACACAAGGCAAAATTAAAGTAATTAAAATTCACTCAAAAATAAATAGGGAAAATAAGAGCTTATAGCAATTTAGCTGTGCAATATTTCTCTAAGGAAAAATGTAAATTGGGTCATTTACACAAAGTGTTACCCAGGCAACTAACAAACATTTCAAAATATACTTCTGGACTTGCTAGGTTATTGCTTACCAAGTTCTTCCACCAGGGTTCATGCCTGTACCTGGTGGTGTAATTGGCCAAAATTTAATTTGGCTGAAACCAACAGTTTATGTGTAAGCTGTGCACACTCTCAAACACACAGTATTTCAGTTATAGATTTTTCACAACATTTTGCAGTGTCTGCATTTACCTTTAAATGATATTTCTCATTGCAACTGCTACAGTTTAAATCAAGTTAAAATATTGGCATGATATATGCTGTATAGAGGCCATGAGACAAAAACGAAGAAGATGCAATAAAGGAGCCCCTGATTCTTGAGGTACCATAATGCAACTGTGATCAGTACACTGAACGCTGGGCGCTTCAGACTGACACACTTATTGTGCTCAAAATTTCATACTAAATTTCTGATAATCCACACTGCTTCTACTATACTGCTTTTGAGGTAAACTTAATTGCTGTGTTTATATTGTTTGCATAGGTTTTGGAAAGCCATGCACTTTCTTTATTAGGTGTTCAAAGTACATGGAAACACCGTGAGGACTCCTAGAACTGACCGTACGTCTAAATGCAATAGTCAGGGGAGAAGAGCCTTGGTAAGGGAGATAACCAATAACCCAAAGATCACTATGGCTGCTCTAGCTTCAGGTTCAGGTTCAGGTTACTTTATTGCAGTGGTTCTCAAACTTTTTCTGTCATTCCCCACTTTGGAGGGCAAAGAATTTTCACGCCCCACCTGTCTCAATTTGCGCACAATATCTCTGTGAGGACTACCTTGAAAGTACAGGATTTTTGTCAGTGTTAGAATTTTCATGTTAGTAATTCGAAGCCAAATTTCTCTCGAACCCCTCATCACAGCATTTGGCAAATAACATCATTAGAAAGCTAAATTTACTGTCATATGCAAATATCTGACAAATAACTGTGAATTCGGGGAGCACGATGTGGCCTTCAGACAATCCCAAAGAGATGTTTCGCGCCCCACCTGTCATGTGTCTGCGCCCCACTAGTGGGGCCCGCCCCACAGTTTGAGAAACACTGCTTTATTGGGTCATGACTGGTGTATAAAGTTTATGACAGATTCTTCAGAATGTCATGTTATAGTTATTGACAGTGTCATGTCAGTCTTGTGACGGTACCTTCAAACAAAGTGTAGCATCTCCCCCGATAGATGGTCAACACTTGACTGATGGTTATCGTCTTTTATTGAACTTTTAGCCTTTTTATTCCAGTAATCAACGAAGAACCAACGTAAGAGAGCTAGGCAGAGCACAAAAGAAAATACGTCACGTTACTAGCCTGTACCACCTAGCATCTTACTACTATGTAATGACTTTACAGAAATAGCAGAAGTTCTTCACACGGTGAAAATCACCTCAAAACACATGTACACACATTAAACTTGCTCCATTACATGAACACTAACCTTGTGCCACCTCGGAGGGTGCAAATCATTGAAATAAACCTGTATTCATTAAACTATTTTCAGTTCTTTTCATTACGTTTGTTCATTCTGTTCTTCTCTCGTGGTTGCCACTAACTTGAAACTAGGCATGTAGTATCAAAATTAAAGTCCTTTTACACAAGGCAAAATTAAAGTAATTAAAATTCACTCAAAAATAAATAGGGAAAATAAGAGCTTATAGCAATTTACCAGTGCAATATTTCTTAAAGCAAAAATATAAATTGGGTCATTTACACAAAGTGTTACCCAGGCAACTAACAAACATTTCAAAATATACTTCTGGACTTGCTAGGTTATTGCTTACCAAGTTCTTCCACCAGGGTTCATGCCTGTACCTGGTGGTGTAATTGGCCAAAATTTAATTTGGCTGAAACCAACAGTTTATGTGTAAGCTGTGCACACTCTCAAACACACAGTATTTCAGTTATAGATTTTTCACAACATTTTGCAGTGTCTGCATTTACCTTTAAATGATATTTCTCATTGCAACTGCTACCGTTTAAATCAAGTTAAAATATTGGCATGATATATGCTGTATAGAGGCCATGAGACAAAAACGAAGAAGATGCAATAAAGGAGCCCCTGACTCTTGAGGTACCATAATGCAACTGTGATCAGTACACTGAACGCTGGGCGCTTCAGACTGACACACTTATTGTGCTCAAAATTTCATACTAAATTTCTGATAATCCACACTGCTTCTACTATATTGCTTTTGAGATAAACTTAATTGCTGTGTTTATATTGTTTGCATAGGTTTTGGAAAGCCATGCACTTTCTTTATTAGGTGTTCAAAGTACATGGAAACACCGTGAGGACTCCTAGAACTGACCGTACGTCTAAATGCAATAGTCAGGGGAGAAGAGCCTTGGTAAGGGAGATAACCAATAATCCAAAGATCACTATGGCTGCTCTAGCTTCAGGTTCAGGTTCAGGTTACTTTATTGGGTCATGACTGGTGTATAAAGTTTATGACAGATTCTTCAGAATGTCATGTTATAGTTATTGACAGTGTCATGTCAGTCTTGTGACGGTACCTTCAAACAAAGTGTAGGCTAGCATCTCCCCCGATAGATGGTCAACACTTGACTGATGGTTATCGTCTTTTATTGAACCTTTAGCCTTTTTATTCCAGTAATCAACGAAGAACCAACGTAAGAGAGCTAGGCAGAGCACAAAAGAAAATACGTCACGTTACTAGCCTGTACCACCTAGCATCTTACTACTATGTAATGACTTGACAGAAATAGCAGAAGTTCTTCACACGGTGAAAATCACCTCAAAACACATGTACACACATTAAACTTGCTCCATTACATGAACACTAACCTTGTGCCACCTCGGAGGGTGCAAATCATTGAAATAAACCTGTATTCATTAAACTATTTTCAGTTCTTTTCATTACGTTTGTTCATTCTGTTCTTCTCTCGTGGTTGCCACAAACTTGAAACTAGGCATGTAGTATCAAAATTAAAGTCCTTTTACACAAGGCAAAATTAAAGTAATTAAAATTCACTCAAAAATAAATAGGGAAAATAAGAGCTTATAGCAATTTACCAGTGCAATATTTCTTAAAGCAAAAATATAA
This sequence comes from Sardinella longiceps, assembly GCA_027497455.2. Taxonomy (NCBI): domain Eukaryota; kingdom Metazoa; phylum Chordata; class Actinopteri; order Clupeiformes; family Clupeidae; genus Sardinella; species Sardinella longiceps. The sequence goes on along the minus strand of JAODXP020007684.1, from coordinate 68,018 downwards.
ATTTGGTCATTTACACAAAGTGTTACCCAGGCAACTAACAAACATTTCAAAATATTCTTCTGGACTTGCTAGGTTATTGCTTACCAAGTTCTTCCACCAGGGTTCATGCCTGTACCTGGTGGTGTAATTGGCCAAAATTTAATTTGGCTGAAACCAACAGTTTATGTGTAAGCTGTGCACACTCTCAAACACACAGTATTTCAGTTATAGATTTTTCACAACATTTTGCAGTGTCTGCATTTACCTTTAAATGATATATCTCATTGCAACTGCTACAGTTTAAATCAAGTTAAAATATTGGCATGATATATGCTGTATAGAGGCCATGAGACAAAAACGAAGAAGATGCAATAAAGGAGCCCCTGACTCTTGAGGTACCATAATGCAACTGTGATCAGTACACTGAACGCTGGGCGCTTCAGACTGACACACTTATTGTGCTCAAAATTTCATACTAAATTTCTGATAATCCACACTGCTTCTACTATATTGCTTTTGAGATAAACTTTATTGCTGTTTTTATATTGCTTGGATAGGTTTTGGAAAGCCATGCACTTTCTTTATTAGGTGTTCAAAGTACATGGAAACACCCTGGGGACTCCTAGAACTGACCGCACGTCTAAATGCAATAGTCAGGGGAGAAGAGCCTGGGTAAGGGAGATAACCAATAACCCAAAGATCACTATGGCTGCTCTAGCTTCAGGTTCAGGTTCAGGTTACTTTTGTCAAGTGTGGGTGTTGTGTAGAAGTGACTGACTCAACTCCTGATTAGAATAACGTCTGAGCTTTATGTAGAACGAGCTCCACGACAGCATGCTGTCTCCATACATCAACAAGTGACATCAACAAACCCAGAACCCCTTAGTTACCCCAGAAGCCCAATCTAATTGGCTGTAATAATACAGTGGGATTATGGGCCACGTAGTCCCATATACTACATCCCCCTCCTTAGAAAAGGCATAGTAACAACACCTGTTTCTGAATGCATTTCAACTCATAAAGCATTAGCTTTGAATACAACACTCTTTTGATAAAAATTACACTAAGCAGTCCCTTGAACTTCCTCACAACTATAGGCCATACTAGTGCCTTATGAGAGAACATAGTCTTTTAGTTTTAATGGCAGTTTCAGGTTTCTTCCGGTTCTTGTCGTCTGGGGTGTGTCAGGTTCGGGCTCAGACACATTAACAGCAACACTCTGCTCATGCTCACTCTCCTGGTCAGCATCAGTGGCACTCTCTGTGATGTCATCATCATCTCTGTATTCAGCCAACCTGTCTGGCCTGAGGTGCCTGCGGTTCCTCCTGTATTGCGCCCCTTCTGGTGTGATGATGTCATATGACCTCGGCTCATCCCTGACTCTCTCTACTGTCGCTGGCTGCCATCCTTTGGTGGTCTTCATGCACACTCTCTCACCTTCCTTAAACGGAGTGAGTGGCGCCGCCGTTCTGTCATAGGCCACCTTCTGCTGAAGTTGTTTCTGTTCCAGGCTCTGTTTGACATTCACCGGTGTCGCCGGTTGAAGCACCACTTTGCTGGCAGGCAGATCAGAGCGGAGGACACGCCCCATAAGCAGCTGTGCAGGTGAGTAGTTCAGCCCTGTGATTGGGGTGTTCCGTAAGTGTAACAGAGCCAAGTGGGGATCAATCTTTGTCTTTGTCGTAGCTTTCAGCATATATTTCACCGTCTGGACAGTCTTCTCAGCGAGACCATTTGACTGGGCATAAGCTGGGCTGGAGTGTGTTATTTTGAAGCCCCACGCTTTTGCAAACTGAGCCATCTCAGCACTGGCAAAGGGTACGTGGTCTGCAATCAGCTCCGTAGGTATGCCATGCCTTGCAAAGACACCCTTGCACTTTGCTATGACAGCACCAGATGACTTGTTAGGTAGTTTTAGCACTTCAGGATATTTAGAGAAGTAATCCACTATTAGCAGGAAAGAGGAGCCCTCGAATTCAAAGATGTCAGCGGCCACTTTTGCCCATGGAGTATCAGGGACCGCATGAGGAAGGAGGGGCTCCTTCTGGTTGTCAGGAAGCTTTTCTTGGCACACAGAACATGATTCAACGATCATCCTAACGTCTTTGGTGAGTCCAGGCCAGTACATCAGGGCTCTGGCATACGCTAGGGAGCGCTGGATGCCCTGATGTGCTGTGTGCAGCCTTCTCAGTATCTCAGGTCTGAGGCCTCTGGGAATTATCATGCGGCGGTTCACCATCAGTAGTCCATCTTCAACATAGATGTCCTGTCTGGCATGCCAGTATGGGTGGGCAGCCGGTGGAAGGCCCTTCTTCCTGTCTGGCCATCCTTCTTTATGCAGCCTCATGAGCATCTGCATCTCACTGTCACTCTCTGTTGTGGCTCTGAGTTGCTGCATGACAGACCCACTCAGACATTCCACTGGCCTAACATCATATATGACTTTGTCATCACCCAGGTCACAGCCTTCCTGTGTGGACATTGGGAGGGCAGCTCTGGATAGCGTGTCGGCCACTAACATGTCCTTGCCCGGGGTGTATGATATGTCGATGTCGTACCTCTGTAACTGGAGCAGCATTCTTTGCAAGCGGGCTGGTGCCCTGCCGATGGGCTTGGTGATTATAGCCTCAAGTGGCTTGTGATCGGACTGTATTTTGACTCTAACCCCGTAGACATATTGGTGAAATTTCTTTAGCGCAAACACTATGGCAAGAAGCTCTTTTTCAATCTGAGCATAGTTCTGCTCCGCCACAGAGAGGGCTCTAGATGCAAAAGCCACTGGGCGTTTGGCCTGCATCAACACTGCTCCAAGGCCATCTTTTGAAGCGTCAGCTTGTATTTCAATTTCCTCGAGTGGGCTGAAGAACTTGAGCATAGGCGCACTGGATATTGCAGCTTTCAATCTGTCTAGTGCTGCCTGGTGCTCTGGCTGCCACTGCCACAAAATGTCCTTTCTGAGCAACATCCTCAATGGAGCTGTCAGCGTCGCCTCATTTGGTATATATTGGGCAAGGAAGCGTGTCATGCCCAACAGCCGTTGTACGCCCTTCTTGTCTTCTGGTGGAGGCATCTTAGTTATCGCTGTTACCTTGGAATCATCGGCTCGGACGCCATCAGCACTGATAATATGCCCCATGTATGTCACTTCACTCACCATATACTGTATCTTTTCAGCATTGAACTTGATGTTCAGCCTGGCCGCCCTATCCATCACCTGCTGCAAGATGCGGTCGTGTTCTTCCTTTGAGGCCGCCGCTATGATCATGTCATCTGCGATGATATGAACCCCAGCAATGTCACCAAAACTCTCTGTGTTAATGCGCTGGAAAACCTCACTGGCACTTTTGATCCCGAAGGGTAGACGTGTGAACTGGTACCTCCCCCATGGAGTGTTGAATGTGCATAGATCAGCTGATTCATCATCTAGTTTAATCTGCCAGTACCCGTCTTTTTCGTCAAGGATTGTGAACACCGTCATGCCTGCCAACCTGCATTGCACATCCTCAGGCGTGGGTATAGAGTAGTGCTGGCGGAGCACTGCTCTGTTAAGGTCCCTTGGGTCCAGACACACCCGAAGAGTGCCGTTCTTCTTTTCAGTTATAACAAGGCTGCTTACCCATGGTGTTGGTTTGGTTACTTTTCGACACACACCTCTCTGTTCCTGGATATCCAGGGTCTCTTTCAGTCTGTCCAAAACGGCGAAGGGGATTTTCCTGCATCCATGAACGACAGGGGGGACTGTTGTATCCACATGGATGTGGTGTTCCCCTGGAAACTGGCCCAGCCCTGTAAACTGAGCAGCATAGCGCTGGAGCAGCTCTTTCTTGGTCCTAGGTGGGTCTGGCTGCCCCACTATGTCTATTTTCTTGACTAGATTGAGCTGCACACAAGCCTCTCTGCCTAGTAAAGGCGTGTCAGATGTGTCAGTCACATAAAAACTCAGGTGGGCTTGTGCATGTCGGGAGTGCACCTGTAATGTCAGTATGCCTTTGGGCTTAATTCGGGAGCCCCCATAAGCGACTAGGACAGTGTCTGTCTCTTTCATGTTACAGTGTTTGGATAATTTTGTAGCTATGGATAGGGGAAGGACATTAGCTTCAGCCCCTGTGTCTAGTTTGAAATTCACTGCCTGACCTGCAAGACGCAGCACTGTGCGCCAGCCAGTGTCTTTAGGGCGAGCCTGTGCTTGTGTGACTGCACCAATGAACAGTGCATCTACTCCCATGTTCTCTGTGTCCACAGGTGCTATATCGGCTGCTGAGCGGCAAACTGCTGCAAAGTGATTTCTCTTCCCACATTTGCGACACTCCACATTGAATGCAGGACAGTTCCTGGGCCTGTGTGTTTTACCACATCTATCACAAGTCTTATCCTGCCGCTCACTGATCACACGCGCTCCCCGTGGTCTTGGTGGCAGAGTCTGACGTTGGCGCTGCTCAACAGCAAGCACCTCTTGCTCTGAGCTACCACTAGCAGACATCACTTTAGCCTGTGCTGCTGTGACTTCCTTAGCACGAGAAATGTCTATGGCCTTCGTTAAAGTTAAATCTGAAACAGCTAGTAGCTTCTCCCTAAGTCTGTTATCTGACACACTAAATACAATTTTGTCCCTTATCATGAGGTCCTCAGTTTCTTTGAACTCACATGTGCGTGCTCTCTGCCTCAACTCTGTGACGAACTTATCGATGCCAGTGTGTTCATTGAACTGATGGGCCCAAAACTGGTGTCTCTCAAAGACGGTGTTTTTCCGTGGTGCACAGTAGTTTTCAAAAGCCTTTATCACCTCTTCCATCGTTTTATTTTCAGCATCTGCATAAGCAATGTCCAGAGTATTGTATATTTCCAGAGCATCCTCACCAATGCAATGAAGTAGCACAGCTATTTTGCGCTCCTCCGGCTTGTTCTGAAGTCCACTGGCTACGAGATAGAGTCGCAGTCTCTGCTCCCATTTTCGCCAATTTTCGGCAAGATTGCCAGTCAGCAGTAAAGACGACGGTGGTGTGAACATCTCCATCGTGTGAGTCCGTCGCTGTCTCTTTCAAAGTCAGCGGTACTGGCGTAGGTAGGCTATTGGAGCTAGCACTGTACTTTACCTTCGCGGTAAAAAGTTGTAACGTTAACGTTCGTTCTCGGACAGTTTCGCAGGTAACGACTAGTCTAGAAGCAGTCGTGCGCCCATTCTGACACCATGTCAAGTGTGGGTGTTGTGTAGAAGTGACTGACTCAACTCCTGATTAGAATAACGTCTGAGCTTTATGTAGAACGAGCTCCACGACAGCATGCTGTCTCCATACATCAACAAGTGACATCAACAAACCCAGAACCCCTTAGTTACCCCAGAAGCCCAATCTAATTGGCTGTAATAATACAGTGGGATTATGGGCCACGTAGTCCCATATACTACAACTTTATTGGGTCATGACTGGTGTATAAAGTTTATGACAGATTCTTCAGAATGTCATGTTATAGTTATTGACAGTGTCATGTCAGTCTTGTGACGGTACCTTCAAACAAAGTGTAGCATCTCCCCCGATAGATGGTCAACACTTGACTGATGGTTATCGTCTTTTATTGAACTTTTAGAGCCCGTTCACACTGACACGCTTTTTTCACCTCCAGGCGCTCGATTTCAATTGTTTCCCTATGGAACGATGCGACTTGACCGTTGCTACGCGCCTCGCGTAAAAAAAGCGCAAGTAAAAACGCAAGCGACTAAAAAACGCAAGCGCTCAAAGTTGAAAATAGTTTAACTTTTGAGGTCGCGTTTTCTTCAACAATGGGCCCGTTGCCTAGCTGCCAGTCATAGCTAAGTCGGGGTTAGCAGTTTAGCCAAATCTAGCTGTCATAGCAACAAGACGTACATTTATCATTTTCGACCTCGCATGTTTTTGTCGCTCATTTTTCAGAATACTCGCGTTTTACAAGCGGAAAAGCGTGTTCAGTGTGAAACCCCCCTTAGCCTTTTTATTCCAGTAATCAACGAAGAACCAACGTAAGAGAGCTAGGCAGAGCACAAAAGAAAATACGTCACGTTACTAGCCTGTACCACCTAGCATCTTACTACTATGTAATGACTTTACAGAAATAGCAGAAGTTCTTCACATGGTGAAAATCACCTCAAAACACATGTACACACATTAAACTTGCTCCATTACATGAACACTAACCTTGTGCCACCTCGGAGGGTGCAAATCATTGAAATAAACCTGTATTCATTAAACTATTTTCAGTTCTTTTCATTACGTTTGTTCATTCTGTTCTTCTCTCGTGGTTGCCACAAACTTGAAACTAGGCATGTAGTATCAAAGTAAAAGTCCTTTTACACAAGGCAAAATTAAAGTAATTAAAATTCACTCAAAAATAAATAGGGAAAATAAGAGCTTATAGCAATTTACCAGTGCAATATTTCTTAAAGCAAAAATATAAATTGGGTCATTTACACAAAGTGTTACCCAGGCAACTAACAAACATTTCAAAATATTCTTCTGGACTTGCTAGGTTATTGCTTACCAAGTTCTTCCACCAGGGTTCATGCCTGTACCTGGTGGTGTAATTGGCCAAAATTTAATTTGGCTGAAACCAACAGTTTCTGTGTAAGCTGTGCACACTCTCAAACACACAGTATTTCAGTTATAGATTTTTCACAACATTTTGCAGTGTCTGCATTTACCTTTAAATGATATTTCTCATTGCAACTGCTACAGTTTAAATCAAGTTAAAATATTGGCATGATATATGCTGTATAGAGGCCATGAGACAAAAACGAAGAAGATGCAATAAAGGAGCCCCTGACTCTTGAGGTACCATAATGCAACTGTGATCAGTACACTGAACGCTGGGCGCTTCAGACTGACACACTTATTGTGCTCAAAATTTCATACTAAATTTCTGATAGTGCGTATACTGCTTCTACTATATTGCTTTTGAGATAAACTTTATTGCGCCTCAGACTGACACACTTATTGTGTTTCAATATTTCATACACCATGCTACAGTATATGCTAGATTTCATACTACATTTCTGATAATGCATACTGCTTCTACTATACTGCTTTTGAGGTAAACTTAATTGCTGTGTTTATATTGTTTGCATAGGTTTTGGAAAGCCATGCACTTTCTTTATTAGGTGTTCAAAGTACATGGAAACACCGTGAGGACTCCTAGAACTGACCGTACGTCTAAATGCAATAGTCAGGGGAGAAGAGCCTTGGTAAGGGAGATAACCAATAACCCAAAGATCACTATGGCTGCTCTAGCTTCAGGTTCAGGTTCAGGTTACTTTATTGGTACCCGTGGGTAAACTAGGTTTGCAGTTAAAGAGAGGATTGACATGGTTACAAAACAACACATACAGATATGTACATTTGTGAAAACATATGGGACAACACAACACATACTGTATACATTAGGCATATGGACAAACAGTAGAACATACCATTGCGTGGCATTGTTGACTTGTACACACTTATAGAGTTGTTTGTGCATATGGACCAAGGTACATGAGCATACTTTACAGTTATTTTCAAGTGTAGCTATAGCACATATCCAAAGTGCTTTGTGCAGTTGTGCAACTAAAGTTATGACCAAAAGTGCTTTGTGCATACGTTGTGAAAATACAGCTGAAGTACATGACTAAAGTGCTTTGTGCAATTATTGTGCAAACATGGCTACTGGATGGTACATGACCTAAAGTGCTCTGAGCAGTTGTTATCTAAATAGCTTTAGTACACTGTACTTGAAAGGAAAAGTGCTGATGCGTTACAGATGTCCATATTACTGCTTGTTTAGCAAAGCAATTGCAGCTGGAACAAAACTGCTTTTATATCTTGTGGTCCGACAACCTGGGACTGTTAGCCTTCGTCCAGAAGGAAGATACTGAAATTCATGGTTCAGAGGATGTAGGTCATCATTCAAGATAGCCACAGCTATTCGCTGTAATTGTTTGTCATATAGAGTTGAAAGGTGTAACTGTGGATCGCCAATTAGTTTACTTGACTATTTAACAATTTGACATAAACAATTTTTAAATGTTATGAGACATGCCCAAACCATGCTACTAGTGAAAAGGAAGATATTGTTGATTTGATAAAAGAACAGTAGAATAGTGTCAGCATGGTGTCGTCAACATTAAATCTAGATAGTTTCATTTGGCAATGCAGACGCTGTTGTTCCTTCTCACATAGCTATACATTTGTCTTGGAGATTTGATTTGGAGTCAATTGTCCCTATATTTGTAGGATTTCACTTGTTCCACAGTTTGACCTCATATCTTGGATTTCTCCCAATGTGTTCTATGTTGAATGTGTTCTATGTGCAATGTCTTCATGTACTCTGCAGTAATCCTACATATATGAAGATAGAATAAAGTTCTCCATGAAAGACCTGGACGTGGGATTAACGCTCGAACAGTTATTGTATGCGTCGAACGTACATGAAAATAACATGATATGTAAACGTTTTTGGCGCAGGCCCTGTCGGAGGTCCAGGATCGGCATGGACAGACGCAGCAGATCCTGCCTGATGTTCGCTGGCGGGGGTGGAGCCTACCTCCTGGACTGGAGGACAGGGACCCAACTGGTGGCGGTGGGGATTCCGGCTCAGCAGCAGCGCCTATAGACAGTGAGGGCAGGTATATTAAGACAGGTCATTAGAAAGCAGATGAGTGCCAATGATTGGATATTTGCATGAATGACGAAATGAATGATGAAACGTCCGAGTCTTCCTAGGAGAACTTTTGCTAAAGCTTTAATTTCCAGAGAAACAAACATCATTTTGGCCCTCCACCAAAATGGGCTTGACAGAATGGCCTGAAGGTAGGTGGTTGCCACATTTGAACTTTATCCCATCCCATTAAATAAACCTTTTTGTGTCTGTTACACTGAGAAGAGGCCATTCTTCCGTACAGCCCACTTTGTGCTGAACGGATGGTTGGCTCTCTGGAAAATCATTCAGTTACAAAATGTTATAACACAGGGTATGAATACTTATTTTCAAGTGGATACTCAAGTTTTTTATTAATTTGCAAAACCCTTTACAGTTCTGCATTTTGCTGTCATTGTAGGTTACTTAGTTGTAGATTGTGAAGGAAAAAAAAGTTAAGAGAAAGAAATGTTTAGTGACCAAAGGAGATGGCTCCAATGCAAAAAGGGTAACACAATGGAAGGAGTGTGCCTTTCAGAATGCACTTTTCACACAGAAAGAGGAAGAAATTGCAAAAAAAAACAAAATGTCAAACAGAAGTGATAGTCCTTATATAACAACTTCATGTTTCATTCTGTCAAAAAGACCCCAGGTTTAAAAGAAAATTGTAACTCTTCTCAAGCCACTGCTTCAAGCCTTTACATAAACTTGTGCTTTCACTTCTCATCACACCACCCAGGTTTGACCACTGAAGTAACGTGATGCAACTGATCTGTGCCATCAGAACAGGTGATCCACACAAACAACAGCAAAAACAATAAACAACTAGAAAAGCGCTCAGAGAGCACAGACCTCCGCCAAGGCAATGTGGTCACAGATGGTGTTCTTCTACCCTATTGACTGTCACACAAACTATGTATATATTAACTCAGACAACATTCAGTACCCATACTGTTCTGTGTAAAGCATGGTCAATCAGACTACTGACATTACGGATACTTTAGGCCCCAGGCAGATAGGCTGAGTCCATGAGGCGTGAATCTGCCCAAGGTTTCTTCCTAGAAATGAATTATTAGCAAAGTGTAGGGAGTTTTTCCTTGCCCCTGTTTCTCATGGATGTTTCCTGTACTGTCTGTAAGGCGCCGCGAGACAATGCACTGTATAATAATCAGTTCATCATCCCAGGATTTAAGTATTTATTTACTTTTTGTGGTTTGGGTGGTGGTCACATGTGCAACCAAAAGAGAACTAAAAATATCATTCTGGTTAAAGGATAGCTCCGGAGTGAATTCAAGCATAGCCCTATTGAACGAGCTTGCTAAATGAACTAGTTAGCGAGCGGAACAAAATAATTTGGACCAGCATAGACTGAACGCGAAAGCAGAAGCAAACAAGCATTTTACACTGAATCAATAGAACCTCATTATTTGAAACCAAGTAAGATCTCAGGTACCTTTGACTCAATGTAAAGTGCTTCGTGTTCGTGTTTGGTCTATGCTGTTCCAAATTATATTGTTCCACTCGCTAACTGGTGTATTTAGCAGGCTCGTTCATATGTATATAGAATATATATTTTATAGATGGTGTTCTGTTTCACCAATCGCCACCACAATTGAATCCGTTCTTACTTGTCCCAATAATACACACGTTGTCAAGAAAATTTCATCCGAATCCTTATGGTACTTTTTCAGTTATGTTGTACACAGACAGACACACAGACAGACAGACGACAGTGTAAACATAACCTCCTTGGCGGAGGTAATAAAATCTCAAGGCCTACTGCGAGAAAGACTGTGGGATGAATGCATGGTTTTGAAATCAGTAGTTGTGGCTTGTGGCCTAAAGGGGGAGACTGGTGTACTTATCTTATCAGGCGTGGTCTATATCTTAACAGCACTCAAAGACTTTCACTTAGTCTATCGGATCTCAAAACCTTTGCATTGATTAAGCTACGTGCAGCAAACAGTGATGTATCAATCATGGCTGACTCAAAGGGTAGGTCTCTATTTACTGTAATTATCTATATCCATGCTGTCTAGGTGAAGTGCACTTCTTTCATGTTAGAGTGTCTTTTATGTTTAGCTTTATGTTTAGTCGTGTGTTGAATTTATAATACTGAATATTTGGAGTATGGAGAAACACAAATTCAGTCCTCTGTTGGATTGACAATAAAGTTGACTTTGACTTTTACTTTGAATGTATGTTCATACTCTTAGCCTAAAGGTAGGGGGTAGAAGGGCTGTCACAAGGACAGTGTGTAGATGATTTTTATTCTTTTTATTTGGGGATTTTTTAGATAGAAAATTATACATTGATGATACAAATTAGACAAAATACAAACAAATACAAAATACACTGAACATCAAAATGGTTTTATTGTATGAAATACCAAAGATAGCATACTTGAACAATTGCCTATGACACTAAGTATACTATACATGTACATTTGATGTGAATTGCACATACATTCATAACTGCAGGTGTGTGGTTCTTTTTACTGTAAGTAAGGTGAACTGAACCATTAGCTCCACCTACTGTAGGAGATGAGTATTGCATGTCCCACATATCCCCCTCACAGTAATAAGCTAACAATATAATCTTTACATTTTTTTTCATGGAAATCAATACAGTACGTTATGATAGATGCCAATCCTCCTATTCATATTGAGAAGAATAACCTGCTTATGAAGTTAAAGGAAGTGAACCAGAAACCAGAAAGTTATTGATGATGTAATATTGGATGTATTTAAAGGTGCCCCGCCACACAAAGCCGTTTTTACCTGTTGCTTTTGGTATAGAATAGTTCTATATGACCTCAAGTTACACAGTGCATGTGAAAATGTAATACTGTCTTCGCTATAGGCAATAGCCTATTAAAAGAAATATGCAAAGAAATTAGGTCAGTTTGAATCCATGGTCAGTGCTACGTAGTATAGACAACGTTACAGCCATTGGCTGACTGAGGAGAATTATCGCCCAATCCATGCTCTCCTGTATTTGACTAAAGCCCGCCCCTTGAAATACTCGCGAAAAAGAAGGAATATCCATGAAATGGTAACAGGCAACTTGTCAACTTGGCGAATTCAACAGTCTTGGTAAGTGTAATCTGACTGTGGATGTAGGCTAACAGTCGGCTACTCTTGCAATAAGTATCTGATTATGTTGGCTACTGTGACATCCTGACTATGTAGTAAGCTTACCTTTGCAATGTGGCCGTTTACAATCTGCAAGCTAGGTTGGTGCAGATATCCTCTTTCTCGGTTTCATGATAATATCCAATTTTTTTTTCCGTACCTCGCAATTCGCAAGTAAAACTAATGTAAATATTCGTCCATGTGCTTTACAACGTCGAGCTTCAGCAGCGAATCAGAGCGCAGCCCATTGTAACAGTGGAAAAAAAACGGAAGAACCGCATGAAATTTTCGAAGGCTATTCCTACAGGCTGCAAACAATCTCATTACGGTCTCCTTGGACCGTTCTCAGTCCAAGTGAAGTCACATACCCTATTTGTAGACCTCAAAGAACAATTTAAATACCCTGTAGTGGTGTGGCATGGCACCTTTAAAGCTCCTTTGAGAGTCTTATAATCTTGCACCATTGGCTTCTTCTTGCTTGACAGAAGTAGAAGAGAGCGCCATCTCAGGCCCAGCCTTCGGTCAGGAGATTCTGCCCTTAGCAGACATCACTGCCCTGCACTATGAGCTGTCCTGTCTATGCCTGGCCAGAGTCCCGGACTCAGAGACACAAGTGCAAAGCAGGGCCTTGGAGACCAAACAGCTCTTTTCCTCCTCAAAGGAGCTCCTACTTGAGGTAATATAACACAGACATGCCACTATCTTAACACTCAATGGTGTTTTTTTATGCCCCCAACGACACCATCCAGGCAACACAGCCTTAAAGGCACTACCTTAAAGCTATATTCGGCAACTCTTTATTGTCAAATTTTGTGGAATTGTCATGTTATTCTGGAAGTAGTAAATGGAAATTTTATTTCTGAAAAAACCCTGAACTATCTAGCTGCATGTAATCCCTGTAACCGTTGCAATTGTCTTATCTTTTTATACTGAAAATCCAGCACTCTTTGGTAGCTTTCCACCAATCAAGTTTGGAGGGAGGGATAACTGCCTGTCGATCACAGCTATGAGCCAGCCGCTGACAGCGAGGGAGGGATTTGGTGGATTTTGTTGTATGATTTTGAATTTTTTCTTTTTTTTTTTTGGTCTCAGAATTACTTAGACTTTCCGAATACATCCTGAAGTTAACCCCCTTAACCCTCATCCTAGCCTTACATTGGGCTTAAATTGGGTACTGCCTTGAGGGTAGCGCTGCCTGGAAGGCACAGTTGAGGGCAAAAAAATACTTGCTTTGGAAGATAGTTACTGTTACAGTGTGATATTCAGTGTCAGAGAGTATTGAACAAACATTGATATGCTTTGCAACTCTTCTCTCTAAATCCTATTCTTTCCTTTCTTGTGTTTGTTTTATTATAATATCCAAATCACACAGTCTTCTTTAAATGTGTAATTTGTCCTTCAGTGTGTCAACAGCATAGGGGACTTGAAGTCTCTGTTCCCTTTGATGAAAGCAGCGGTGAAGAGGAACAATGCTGACCAACTCTTGCAATACTTCAGCAGTGTTAAAACACTCAATCCTCATCTGGGTAACAAGCTGAAAGAGCATTTGAACAGGTACAGTATTCGCTTCTGTCTATCCACATACAATATACGTATATAACACAAGCAAGAGGCATCTTTCTGTGTTGTTTCCTTGTGTAATTTCATTTTTCCCCAATGAATGGGCGTCATGAGCTGATTCTTCAGAGCTTGGAACTTGCAACTTATTGGAAGAGAAAAGTTATCTTCTCCTTTTGGTTGAACACATGAGCCACAGGGCATAACTACAAGTTATAATATAAGTTATTTGCAGGGGTGAAAGTAAACCTATACGCACCTATACTAATTATAGGTATAAGATAGAAAGTGGTACGTAGTAGTGGTAAGAAAAGAGGGTTTCAGCCAACAAAAAAGAACATTTTTTTAAAAAATTAGTTTAAAATATTTTTAAAAATTAGTCACATATGCACTGATTGAGTAAAAACACATCTACCAACAATTTGGCTTCGGAAATGAGCGATATTTTGCTCATCCAATGCCTAAGCCAAGGGAAGAAATTTACTTTTGCAGGTTGGGATGTTTGGGGAGTGGAATCTGCTCAGTGGTGATGAAAACTTCTTGCACACCTCTTTTTCTCGGTCGGGTGCGTTGGACAAGACCGTGTGGTCATGGATTAGTAGCTTAAAAGGAATCCCGCACACTGACCATTACGCAAGCAAAATATTTATTAAAGATTAAGAAAATACGTTTCGATCTTAGACCTTCATCAGGTAAATTTGAGTGGAATCTGCTGCCAAACATGTTCCATACATCCGTACGTATCATAGGGCCTACATAACATAAAGGCCCACTAAACGTTTTTTTTTTTTTTTTTTTTTTGGGGAAGAGTGATGATTAAGTTGTAGTACCGGTAAGAAATACTTTCACCCCTTTCCCTGGTTATATCCCATTCCTTTACAACACTGATCAATTCCTGCTTTTCAATTAGGTTTGAGTCCCACAACAAAGATGTGGGAACAAGCACAGCAGAAGCTTTTGCAGAGATGACGAAGAGTCAGAGCTCCAGAGTTTGTGAGTCTGAAAAGCACAATTTAACCATACGGGCCCAAAACACGCTATGGTAGACTCACTCACAAAGTTGTTGTCACACAAATAGCTACAGACGGGCCCAAAACACACTATGGTAGATAGATTCACTCACTCACAAAGTTGTTGTCACACAAATAACATGCATCCAGTTTCATTCAGATCTATTTTGTAAATTATGTACAGTTTTCATTACATTGAGAACATATTTTGAGGAGGCTGTGCACCTATAGCTTTATAAAGAAAAATATACTAATGCTTAGTTTTTTCAGATAAGATTGATTTGCTGTATGCATGCAGAAGATCACCATAATCCAGTAGTGATACTGTCAAATATCAATTGATGAGTTTAAAATATAATTTGGTACACACGCTCAATTTATACACAAACAAATGTTTTCACTCTCCAGCCTGCAAGATGGATGCAAGTGGCCCAACAGACAGCGTTGATGAAGTCCGCTTATGTCTGACTCGAGTCCAGAAGGCTCTCATTGAGCTCCAGAAGTTCTGGGTGGAGTTTTGTTCAATGCGTGAATACTTGCAGGAACTGACACTGGTGGGAGAAGACCTGACGGAACACCTGACAGAATTCAGACGGATGCTTCTAGAATCCATCACTGGAGCAGAGGAGGTAAAACTGTTGCTGTGTGGATACTACTGCTGTATGCGAGCAATGATATCATAACAAATGAAGAATTCAGATTCAAAAGCCTCTAAATCCATTTACTGAAATATTCAGAAATTATGTTTTTTAAAAAATAAATTTGTATCAAGCTGCAATTTAAGGTTTTCTGTCAGCCAAACAAATCAGGCCAATTCAATAAAGTTGCAGTTGGAGTCATATAATACAGTCTATCAAAAGTAGATAAATATATTTCTATAAATTAATTGCAGTGGCACTGACAGGTTTTTACCTATGAACTCTTCAAATACAAAAATACAAAACAAATACAAAACTCTAATGTCTTATGTAACTAATGCATGCAAAGGGCTACTGTTGTGGTGTAGTCTTTTGATGTTAAATATTCACATATTCAACAAATCAATTGAATTCTTTCTGTAACACATGTCAGAATACAGCTTCTCACTACAGTACACACTCAATGATCTCCTGCAGGCTTGGAGCAGGTTTCAGGAGTCCTGTATTTCCACTGATAGGATATTTACCCTGCAGTGCAAAGATGCCTACATGTTTCTGGAGATGAGACCATCGTCTTTATCTGAAGAGGACTGGGAGAAAGAATATATCAGGTTGAAAGCAAAGAAGGACATATTTGAGAAAGAGTGTCTGTGTTTGAAAGAGAATGTCTCTTTCTCCAACACCCAGTCTGCTCTCTCTACAAAATCCCGTTTCTTTGACCATCATATTTTCTCAAGTATCAAAGGCTATGCCTACCAAGCCATGGATATAATAATGGAAAAGTCAGCAGAGACAGCCAGAAACATGATGAGTAATTTAGTTGTAGATGTTGAGAAGCTTGAAGTGAAGCAAGACATGGAATTTAAAGATATGATCAATGCATTTGCCCTTTGCAGTCAGCAGTCTATGCAATCCTCCATTAATCGGTCACTTGACAGCTATGTAGCGGAAGCAACAGACAAGTTGCGTTCTACTCTTGTCAATCTTCAAAAACAACAGAATAGACTGAATAGTATGGCTGCTGGTATGGTTTTGAGTTTGATGGATGAAAGTTGTTAAATTATTCACAGATGAGTGACAATCGTCTTATTAAAAAATGTAATGTCAGTGAAAGTTGGGAGTCCTTTCTTTGATTTCCTTATTGCATTTCTTTCCTGGAAAATTAAGAAAATTTTAATAATAAAAGAAACCTTGATGATCCCAATCACAATAACTTGTCACTTGTCATTCATGACCACAGCTATCATACAGAACTGCATATAATAAGGATGGGACTCATTAAAGGGGAAATCCGGTCAAATTTCAACAAGAGCTCTATTGCTCAAGCCACTTGAGATGAGCCAATACTGAAGACGTTTTGCTCCAACCATATAGGTTTCCTTCAACAGAGATGAAGCCATGACAGTTAACCCAATGGGGCAAGTTTTCAAAACTGTGTTTACAGTATTTAAACATGCTCCAAATATCACCGCCAAAGTTATGCAACATCATCGGACACATTGCAACAAAGAATTGTATTGTGTATGCCTACAAATGGCTGGAAAAGTAGTTAAAACTATGTGCTTATGTGTGTTCTAGTCATAAACACTAGAGAGGTGTGTTGTAATGTGTCTGATGATGTTACATAGCTTTTGGGGTGACATTTGGTGCATGTTTAGATGCTGAAAACACAGTTTAGATGCTGAAAACACAGTTTTGAACTTGCCCCATTGGGTTAACTGTCAGGGCTTATTCTCTCTTCAAGGAAACCTATATGGTTAGACCCAAATGTCTTGCGTCTTCAGTATTGGCTAATCTGAAGTAGCTTGAGCAATAGAGCTCTTGTTGAAATTTGACCGAAATTCCCCTTTAAGGATGTGAAATTTACCATAACGGTACTGTTCCTCTGTCTAGGTGAACAACATCAGAGACAAGCAAGACCTCAAGGAGTTTATTAGAAGATTTGGGAATGAATAAAGTAAAGCAAAGCAACAATGTGTTTTACATATGATGAACAATGAAATTGAAGGGAAAACACATTTAAAACATATAAGATTTGAAAAAGAGGTTATGTTGCTTGATCAATGTAGATGAAAACAAACACTATTATTCAGTGAAATGAACATGAGGATTTTTTTACATGCAGTAGAAGCAGTTAGCACAAGTTAGGAGGAATGAAGTGGACTAAAAAGGTAAGAAGAATTTCTGACTGGATGGATGGCAACCTGCAGGACCCAAGCTTACACTCTCCTGTTTCACCTCCCAAACACTAGATGGCGCCAAATCTTACACTCTCCTGTTTCAACTCTCCTCTTTCACCTCTTCAAATCTCCTCATAGTTGGCTGGCTCTCAGGCCATTATACTTAAACAAAAACAGCATTTTTTAAGAATGCTGAATGTGTTATCTCTCTTGTCTCTTTCTCAGACAACATACAACAGTAGTTAAAAACATCTGCAAAACCTGGCAGGTTTACTGGCATAACTTTATACATGGCAGCGGCTTCTGCGTGCCCACTGCCCTCCCTAATGATGCCTGTGTTACTCCAGGGACACACAGTGTGGTACATCTTAAGCCTCTGTTATTGCCAGCATGTCAGGTGGCGGCTCTATCTCATTCAGCTTGCTCAGCACTGCATCACACCTCGTTTTTAGCTCCTGGTCGGACTCAACAGGAGACATCTCCAGGAACTTGTAGGCATCTTTGGCCTGGAGCTCGAAAGCTGCCTTTGCTTTCATGCATGACGCACCAAACTCAGCCCAGTCCTAGGAACAAGTATGAAAGTATGAGTTTGACATAAACTATAAACTACTACATGTTCTAAATACTGATTTTCAGAAGGATAGGAGCAGGCTTCACTCAAAAGTCTTATAGTTATTTTTTAAGAGTGTTGGCCCAGCATCTATGCAGTCAAGAATCAGGAAAAGAGGCCGCACTATGCATTTACACCTTTTTATTTCACATAGACGCAGGAAATGCAGGAAACGCGTCTGTGTGAATAAAAATGTGTATGCATAAATACTGATTTACCATGTGCCTTATTAAATTTAATTCACTTGTGTAGTGCCTTACCTTTTTAGCACTAGCGATCCCATCTAAAATGATCTCCTTGAAATCCACAAGGTCGTCCATTATGTCTTCACTGGCAAATGTGTCTTTCTCCATTTTTTCCAGCATGACTGTCACATGGGCCCAGAAGCGTTGGATGTTGATCAGAATGTTCTGGATCTTGGACAGACAATTCTGAACCTCTTGAAGGTGCTCAACAGAGGGAAGTGAACCTAGAAACAAACAAACAAAAAACACACACCAAGACTGAGGTAAATGCAAAACAATACAAACTTGGAATTGTATAACTTTTGGTTAGCACTGTGTAAAAACAATTACTTTCAATCTGCCACAGAATGCCCTTAAATGTGAGTATGTGTTTGTGTGTGTGAGTTAGTGTGTGTGTGTGTGTGTGTGTGTGTGAGAGAGAGAGAGAGAGAGAGAGAGAGAGAGAGAGAGAGAGAGAGAGAGAGAGAGAGAGAGAGAGTGAGTGAGTGAGTGTGTATTTGTGTGTGTATGGTTAGGTATATACTACTGTAGATGTAACTTTAAATGACTCCTGTGGCACAGTCAATGTCTCTTCTCACCCTGTTTCATTTGCAAAGTGATGATCTCCATAGTCTTGGCCATCTTTGTGTTCTGCAGCGCCTGTTCTTGTCTGTCCAATTCACTCATCTCATCTCCTAAGGTTTTAACCACACCTTCCAAAGACCTGAGGGTGGCTAAATCCACATCTTTTGTGTCAACAACACGAGTGGTGGTTGTGCTCCAAAAAAAATACCATCTTCTTTCATGAATAACTTGAGGCTTTTTGGTTGAGATAGTATGAATGTGAGAATTCATGTCGTTTCTTGCACTGTTAATTTCATTCTGCTTTGCACTCTTCCGTGCAGCCAGCTCCTGCAATCTTCCTGCAATGGTTTTTAACTCCTCGTTTATCTTCGCCATCTCAGCTGTTTGCTGCATCTTCTCTGCCTCTTTATCAGAGATCTGATTAGTTGTTTGGGTCAAAGCTTTGTTCTCTTTCTCATATCTGGGACAACAGGAAAAGGAATTTAGGATTTTATTGAGATGACACACAACAATGAAAACCATCACGGGTGAAAATAAGTGTCTAAAGTTCAGTCAGTTTTATGTTGTTTTGTATAACTTCATATTATTAGTTAAGGCGAATTGGGTGGGCCTTAAAGGGACTAAAATGAATTCCAAGAAGAATACGTGTTATCTATTTTTGGTCAATTTGACCAAAACACTGATATGCATGTATAAATCGGTTCCAACCTATCTTAATGGCATAAACTAACATACAGCCTTATGGAATTGAACATGGAATGATGCTTACTTTTCCTCCATTTCTTTAGCATCTCTTATGATCTCTGTAACCCAGGCCTGGGCAAGCTAAGGCCCGGGGCCACATGCGGCCCGCTGAGCTATTTGATCCGACCCGCAGAGCCTTCCCAAAGTAGAATAATTTATCTTTTTGCCAAAGAGATAGGCCTAAATTATCAAATTTGTTGTAGTCATGAAATACAAACCCCCTTTTTACCCTGCATGTTAACATGTCCTCTGAAGAAAGTGAGGCTACTGGTTTGAGACTTGCCAATTTACCGATATCAACCGGTTGAAGGTTAACACCCGGCCCATTTGTGAAAATCTAAACGCCAATGTGGCCCTTCATCTAAAATAATTGCCCACCCCTGCTGTAACCCATGCTTTAGCTTTGGCCAGATAAGTCATTGCTGTGACTGCCTTGTTTTTCTCCACGGCTCCTTTCAGGATGGGGAAGAGTGTTTTCACCAAATTATCACTGGTGCAGACACACTGTACCAGAAAGACGACATGTATGAAAAAAAACACTAAAATATAAGCAATACAAGCAATACTAGTAGATACTATACAGTATGTCACAAAAATGATCAAAAATGTGAACAGCAGTTATTTGCGCCCCTAGAAAATACGATAAGTTTACTTATTCTGTGACTTCATGGTTCACAATTATCTAAAACTTAATTTTTTAAAGTCAAATGTCCTTGTGCTATTTCAACATGGGCAAGATAAGAGAATACACTTTTTATATTTTATTTCATAAATTCTTTCAGGAGAGTGTGCTATATTTGGACAAAAACTAAGTAGTTCCAGTCAACTAAAGCAAACTTGTCTGGGTAAAGACTCTTGCTTATTTTGCCAACATAATTGCATTTCCATGAATATTAATGTAGAAAGTGTATCTGAGAAAAATATAAAGGTTTACAGACTTTTTTCTGTTACTGAGTCTTGATTGTCCCCTGGTGGTACTTACCTTGAATAACACCTTCTCTGAGGATATGAACAAGAGACGTGACTCCAGCGCTCTGGTACGGATCATCTTCTCCAGCTCAGGATAGCGGGCAAAGTACAGATAAGACAGCTCAAACAACAGAGCCGTCCTCTCAGCTGCAGGCACTAGCGCCTCAGTGAAGTTGGAGGTCATCAGAGCTGTTGAGCAAATAGACAGCATTAGACATGACCAAATAGCATAAATAATAATAATAATAATAATAATAATAATAATAATAATAATAATAATAACGATGATGATGATGCTTACCATTGCTCTCCATGATGTCAAAAAAATTTGCTTGCTAGATGTAAATTTTTTTAATCTTCTTTCTATATAATATATTCATGATTAGAAGTTGTACAATGAATTTGTATAGCCTATAGGCTACACATGTAGACATGCATTTACAGTGACACCATTTTCACCCAGAAAAGGAGTTCTGATTGCCTGGATGGGTGTCCTTATTTTCAGATACTGAGACAAAATGGTATTACAAAACTTTTATGCTTTTATGCAATAGTTGCTTATTGGGTAATGAGGGGAAAAAGTTTTTGAGGTGTTCCAATGTAGTGACTCCAAGCAGCTGATTGGTTCTCACATCAGGTAAATCAAATGCTTGCTTTTGGATTGTGTGCAGGAGCCTATATTCCTCACAAACTTATTCACCTCCAACACATTGGATTTCCAAAGAGAAGCCAAATTTTTATATGTTTGTTTGTTTTTTGAACAAAATAGATATTAGTCATAAAATACTTTTATTTTTAATAAAACAGTAAAGATGTTCATGGAAAGTTCATGGTCTTTAACTTACCAGATAGTCAGTGATGACTCTCCTCTCAGATTGAACATGACAAAGTGCACAGTGCTGTGTTTTATAGTCTTCCAGGAAACACCCCTCTGAGACAGATTACACTGTGTGACCTCATCAGCACATTCAGACTCAGTTTGTCAAAAGTAATCTTGTTGGATGTCAGATAATGTTAATTTGATATTTAAATTGCACATTGATAGAGATATTACATTACATTATTGTTAAGACAACTTGATTTTTGTGCATTCATGAAATTAGACTAGTTTTGCATTTGACCTGGCCATGCATCAATTTCAAGACATTAATTGTAATTCAGATAGCAAGGTGGTAAAGCAATTCTAGGCTTAAGAACCTAGAGGGCGTCGGTGATATTTTGGTCAAGATTGAGTTACTGTCTATGTCAAATGAAAGAAATATGCTTAAAGGAAAATACCGGAGTGAATACAAGCATAGCCCTGTTGAAAGAGCTTGCTAAATGCACTTTATGCTGAATCAATGGGACCTGACAGTTGGAAACCGAAAGTAAGATCTGAGGTTACATTGACTCAAAAGTGTTTGTAAAGTGTTTCAAATTCACGTTAGGTCTATGCTGTTCGAAATTCTTTCATTTCATGCGAAATATATTGCTGTTAGAAGGCTCGTGCAGCAGGGCTATGCTTAAACTTACTACGGTATTTTCCTGTAAAGTATGTTTACAATACATGGTTGGGTATGGCATGTGCTGTACTCTATATTCTTATATATTTGTGATAGTTTCCCAATGAAATAGTTTAAAAATCTATTCAAAAACTTTGTCCATGTATCAGTGTTGCAACACCACACTATAAATCTACGTGTAACAAAGCCTACTTGCAGATATTACAGTTTCTATTTTTTTACTTAAATGTAATAAATCTTAACATTGCATTGACAAAATAAGATTCTTTTCATTAATCCGTCAAAAGAAGATTTAATGCCTCTGGGTCATAAAAGTTATATGGCTCCTTTGCCCAACAAAGGTAAACTGAGTACATTTGAGACATGTTAAAGGGGAAGTCTGGTTTTTAACATGTTTAACCCCTTTTCTGGAGTGTCTAGGATGAAATAGAATCATCAACACCAAAATCCTGACAACTGCTCCTGTCTGATATTTGGCTCATGTAGAATCCTCCCTTTTCTGCTTCAGAATGGCTTGCTTTGTGCATGTCCAATAATGGCCTTAAAAGAACCTTAAACCTTTGTTTTAAAACATGTGCAGCTCACCAAGTGGTCAGTGGAGTTTGTTGATGTTCCACAACAATTATCATAGCGAAATACAGTTCCTATCCAGCTTTATTTGTCTTCTTGTTGTGCTAGTTTGTATTGCGAAAAAATAGTTCCAGAATGTTCAAAATACCATATAAAATGTGACAGAAACTGTACTTTGCTACTATAATTGTTTCGGAAAATCAATGGACACCACGAAAACACTTGGTGAGCAGCACAAGTTTTAAAATAAAGGTTTAAGGTTGTTTTAAGGACATTATCGGACATGCACAAAGGAAGCCATTCTGAAGCAGAAAAGGGGGAATTCTAAATGAGCCAAATATCAGAGACAGGAGCAATCATCAAAATTTTGGTGTTGATGATTCTATTTCATCCTAGACACTCCAGAAAAGGGACTAAACATGTTAAAAACCAAACTTCCCCTTTAATATCTTGCGTGGACAAGAAGCTAGAACTATGATTTTTGCTACACACATGGGCATTAGTACCCTCTTCAATCATGGGAAATTTTGATATTGTGCATATTGTGTTCAAAGATATTGGCAAAAGTATTTTTACCATAGTGAGAATTTTACCTTACCATGACCCTTCCACAGTGAATATCTTATCACTCCTGCTAGACTGTTGAGCTTATCTTACGCAATTTAAAAGGCAGCTGTCTGCTCTATAAATGACAAGCTAGTTGCATAATGTAGATAAAATATGCAAGAAGGGCAGCAGGGTACAGTTGAGACACGATGAACGTTTCTCAAAGTCGAGGAAGCATGCTTGGAAGGCTGCTTTTTCAAGCATTCCACGTCATTGTCAGTCGCCAAGTACTGTTCCAATGTCAAGCATCCTTCTTAATTCTAGCGAGGACAAAGGCCTTTGGTCATAGATTTTTCAAGGATGCACTGATGGAGCCTCGTTTTTGAAGTGTACGGCTTCCAAGGCTAGTGTGCTACCTAGGAAGCATTCTCGACTTTGAGAAACACTCGATGATTCAACTGTACCCTGGATAGAATTCCATTGGATTGCATGATAGAATTTAGGCAATATACAACACAAATATCAATAAAATAAAATGTTTTTGATATTTTAAATATTATTAATGGATATACTGTAGTCTCTAACATGAAGGCTGTAAGGATTAGCCTGGGCGAAAGCCGACTGTTGACTCCATCATACATTCTGGCCCAATGCAATTGAAATAGGTTTCCGCTTGGATATGATGTATTCTCTCGCCTGGCTCTCACCCGCGTTCAGTAATAACAGATCTCTGGCAAGTTCCGATCTATTTTGACATCATAGTGGCAATAAATCCTCAAGATCATGGATGTTAATGTCATGTACCAATTTTTTAAATGTAATTCGAAAGTAGGGGGGAAATGCTGTAGGACTGCAAAGCTTCTGCAAGCTCTGAGACATCACTCTAAACTGTGTGTTGATTGGCTAAACCGTAGAGCAACCGAGTTGGGCCAGACTACATATATGGAGATGAAATTGTTTAGCGGAGGTACGTAGGATGGCATCGCCAGGCTATGTAAGGATAACAATAATCTAAAAAATGAAAAGAAAAAAAACAAAAGAAAAAAATAATTGTTTCATCTTCAAACTTGATGTGCCTATTTTATCTCTTTTTCTAAATTTCTATGGGCACAGCTAACACAAAATGCACCTGGGTGGATGACGGATAGCAAAATTCAGACTGTCCTTTTGTCACACACGTATAAAAAATGGTAATTGTTAAGAATTGATATGGAAATGTTGTTGGTCTGATAGGATCAACTTCCTGCATACTAAAAATTTTGGTGTTGTATTTAAATTTTGACATAAAACAACTATCCAAACATAAAAAATGTCATATGGTGTGACTGTCCACTATGCGTGTGATTTTCCTAATTAGAATGTATATCCATATAAAGTATAAATACTTAAAAATATTACCAGGCAAATAAAATAAGTGGATGTTTTCTATAACCACAGAAAGTTTCGATGCCCATGCATAACGTCCAACTAAGTTCTAATCAAATATATTTTGTCCCTACAATGGACGTCATATGGTGTGACACTATATTTTATATTTTCAACGGGCATTAATTTGGACATCATTGCCATGACACGGACCCTGCTTCATCAGGAAGTTACAATAGCATGTCAGGAGTGATTGCCATGGTCAGGAGGTCAGGTCTGCCTTTTAGATTTTTATATAAAAAGCTCCATATCCGACATCATCAATAGTGGCCAAAAAATTGTGTCTTATGGTGTGACATCATTTGCAATAAAAATTGTTATTTTTCACAAATCTTCTTTATGAATTCTTAGAAAGCATTGCTGCCATGTGGTCAGTTGCATGCTAAATAATATCTAGCTGTATTTAGTTGTCTAATAAATTAGATAAACTGTCAAAATGTCATATTGAGTGACACTATGTCATATGGAGTTACATTGTTATTACATTGTTATTACATTGGGACATTGAAAATGTACAGTCACACTATATGACATTTCTGTCACACTCTATGACCAAACTGCGTTTTTATATTGAAATATATGTAAAAACACGAATTCAATTTAAAAATCATATATGAAATATATTAAATCTGTGATAAGAATTTAGCAAAATAGGATCTGTACAATTTATATTTCCCTTTCCCATTTTTCCCCCATGTCACCATGTTTCACATGTAATATGCAGTTGAAAAATAGATGTTATCCCTAAAGTTCTTTTCAGTGGACTTCAAAATTCATTGTTAATGATTTTATTTTCATGAAATACCTTCTTTTTGCGCTGATACATTGTGATTTGGTGCATTTCATCATATGGCGTGACACTATGTCATTTGGTGTGACGTCAAATAATCATAGAAAACGTCATAAAACAAGACTTTCTAACTGACAAATCATGACAAAATCAATAGTGTAGAAAGGAAATGACATCTGCAAGAATCTCAAGAATTTTGAGCAACTTTTGACAAAGAATGTCAGAAATATGCTAAAATATCTGGTTAGAGTTCAGACCATTCTCCTCCTTGACATAACAACTTGTCAAATGTTAAGTTTTTATCCTAAATATTCACAAGCAAATGTTGCATATCAAAGCAAACATGATTAATAAGTACATTGACGTAAATTAAAGAAGAAAAAAATACCTAATTTTTATTTTATATCAAATTGTTTTAATGTCACACCATATGACAGTTTTAGGCACTACCTTGACAAATTCATATATAAATACTTATTTTAATTAAAAAATGTAAAAAATATTTACGTATTGGTTAAGTTTAGACTCACAGCAACACATATGAACACTTTTTAGGGATGATATTTGAAGTTTTTTAAAAATCCTTTTTTCAGGCTTATTTGTCATCCACCCACCTTCTCTTTATGAGTTAATTGTAAAAACCAAAAATACTATAAATAACGTAGGGATATCATTTTTGGTTTTACTTTCCTTTTTAGATGTAGAGTAATTTAAACTTGAAAAAGAAAAGTCATATTTATTTATTTATTTAACAGATTTGAGGCAATGAGTTTCCATACATTTTTCAAATAATAATAATAATAATAATAATAATAATAATCTTTATTTATATAGCACTTTTCAAAAGCATGTTACAAAGTGCTGTACAATATCACAATACATAGAAGGTATAAGACAAAAAAGAGAAATAAACTTAAAGACTAAAAAGAACTAAATACTAAACCTAACACAAAAATAAAACTTATCAAACAAATAAACCTTAACCTATCACTAAAACTATAAAAGGGAAAATAAACTTAGCACTAAAATAGGACTTAACACTAAAAATAAAACTTATCAAAAATTAAGGCTTAAAACAAAACTACAAAAAGGAAATCAAACTTAAGATAGAACTTAGCACTTAACACTAAAATAAAGCTTAGTCTACCATTTAAGCAAGAAAGGCTTTCCTATAAAAGTGAGTTTTAAGGAGGGCCTTGAATGAGGATAGGGACTTTGCTAATCTAATGTCATCAGGCAAGTCATTCCATAACCTAGGTGCCCTGACACTGAAAGCCTTATCTCCTTTAGTTTTTAGGTTGACCTTAGGAATCTCCAAAAAACCACAACCAGAAGATCTTAGAGTGCGTGGAGGTGTATAAGGTACCAGCAGATCAGCTATGTATTTGGGAGACAGGCCATGAAGAGCTTTAAAAGTAATCAAGAGAATCTTATAGTCAATTCTAAAACATACTGGGAGCCAGTGCAATGAGGTTAAAACAGGAGTGATGTGGTCACAACTCTTAGTCTTAGTTAGAAGCCTTGCAGCTGAATTCTGCACAATTTGAAGTCGCTTAATGCACTTTTTAAATAGGCCTAACCATATTGTAAAATATATTGTATACAAATGATTGAATAATTTTGGGCCAGGCAGCTAACAAACTTTTTTTAGAAATATTCTTCTGGACTTGCTAGGTTATTGCCTTTCCACCAGGGTTCATGTCTGTACCTGTTGATGTAATTGGCCAAAATTTAATTTGGCTGAAACAGTTTATGTGTAAGCTGGGCACACTCTCAAACACACAGCATTTCACTTATAGATGTTTCACAACATTTTGCAGTATCTGCAATTAACTTTGAATTATATTTCTCATTGCAACGCTACAGTTTCAATAACTTTAAATGCTATATATGCTGTATAGAGGAAATGAGACAAAAACAAAGAAGATAAATAAACTTGCCAAATGGAAAGTTTTTGAAAGGGGAAGAAATTACACACACAAAAAAATGTTATACAGAAGTGATAGTCTCTTCATGTTGCAACTTCATGTTTCATTCTGTCTTAACAGATTATTCATTCGATCTGTTGTCAAGTCACCAGTTTTAGATAAGTATTTGCATAAACCAGGGGCGCTGCTAGAAATTGCTAGAAAAAACATTTTTTTGGGCCCCTCAACTATTGATTTTAATATTCAAATTTTCTCTGGGCCCCCCTGCCTGTGCTGGGCCCTTAGAATCATCCTAACTTTTCCCCCCCTAGTGGCGCCCTTGGCATCAACGTGTACTTTCACTTCTCCTCCTATTCAGGAGCCCTGACTCCTCAGGTACCATGATGCAACTGGGATCAGTACACTGAACGCTGGGCGCTTCAGACTGGCACACATATTGTGTTCAAAATTACATACTAAATTTCTGATAGTGCGTATACTGCTTCTACTATATTGCTTTTGAGATAAACTTTATTGCGCCTCAGACTGACACACTTATTGTGTTTCAATATGTAGCCCTTTCACCCTTAGTCTAAAGATAAGGTAAGGCTTTGGGTTCTGACTTGATATCAAACACTAACACACATTACAGACCAGGCGGGACAGTATTTTAAAAGATTTGAATATAGGTAAATTTATTGTAATAATAAATATTTAAATAGTGGAAAGGTTGGTCAATAAATCAATAGGACAATAAGTATTAAGTATATGAAACAGTGAATGTATATGGAAGTGAATATTGATGTGAAAAATTAACCTGTAATATAGCCTATCAACCAGTATTATGACGTGACGATGGCTAGTTGTAGCTCTCGTTAACTAGGCTATAACCCTCAGGCAGAGCATTGAAACATTCAATATCAAAAGAATAACAAAGAGAGACGAAAGACAAACGTGGGCCCACTCTCACACACATACACAAACACCCCGAGAACTACGACAGTTTCTAACGTTGCAGGCCTGTGTCGCTGCTTGGGCTCGGTGAGGCTATAAACAATTAACCGCTTCACTCTACAGAGCCAAAACAAACAAATGCCGTTACCTCCAGAGGTGTACAGGTGACAGGCTCACTGAACAGCTGTTTTAAATCAACTATTTCAACATTTTTAAGCAACTTTACAGTAAGCAACTTTTTATGTACTTATCTACAATGTACAGGTTGACTTTTTCAACTAATTTAACAAGCAACATTCATCCAACTATCATACAATTCAACTTTAAGCAACTTTTTCCTTTGCCAACTGTAAATGCAACCATCATCCTATGCAATAAACTTCCACATTGATGACCTGGCAACCAACATGGCAACCGTTATATCCGCCCTAGCAACGACCTAGCAACTACCTTAAACACTTATGCTACGTCCCGGGAACCACCCCCACGATGATGACCAACCACTCAACTTAGCACCCAACATGATCAACATGGCAACCAGCATAGCAACCGCCATGTCCGCCTTAGCAACGCCCTAGCAACTACCTTAAGCAACCTTGCAACTTCTTAGAAACAACTTCAGCATTGATGACGTGGCAATCAACATTGCAACCAACATGACCAACGTAGCAACCGGCATAGCAACCGCCATGTCCGCCTTAGCAACGCCCTAGCAACTACCTTAAGCAACCTTGCAACTTCTTAGAAACAACTTCAGCATTGATGACGTGGCAATCAACATTGCCACCAACATGACCAACGTAGCAACCGGAATAGCAACCGCCATGTCCGCCTTAGCAACGCCCTAGCAACAACCTTAAGCAACCTTGCAACTTCTTAGAAACAACTTCAGCATTGATGACGTGGCAATCAACATTGCGACCAACATGATCAACGTAGCAACCGGCATAGCAACTGCAATATCCGCCTTAGCAACGGCCTAACAACAGCTTCCAGCACCTTTGCAACGTCTTAGGAAGCACGTCCTCCACATTAATGACCTTGCAATCAACATATCAACTATCACGATCAACATAGCAACTAGCATAAAAACGACCATGAACACAGCTTCTAGCAGCCTTGCAACGTCATAGGATACACGGCCACAATGATAAGCTAGCAATATACTGTACATAGCAACCAATATGAATTATATAGCAACCAACATAGCAACCGCCATGTCTGCCTTAGCAACGTCCTAGCAACAACCTTAAGCAACCTTGCAACTTCTCAGAAACAACTTCCACGTTGATGGCCTAGCAACTATATCATGTTTTAGTTCTATTGTCAGACATTTTTGCACAAAACTTTTACTTTGATAAAACTTTTTTTTCAAAACTTTTACTTTGATAAAACTTTTTTCAACTTTTTGCATGCACTATGTAATTTCCATGGAATTACAAATCTAGTTATAGTGCATGCAAAGCAATGCACTATATTGTTATTCGGAGACTTCTTCTTATTATAGTGCATGCAAAGCAATGCACTATATTGTTATTCGGTGGCTTCTTATTATAGTGCATGCAAAGCAATGCACTATATTGTTATCTCCTGGGGCCATATTACAGAAAAAATCCTAACTGCTCATCCTAACTTAAGTTAGGACCTCAAAGATAGGAAAAATCCTAACTTCATATTACAGAAGCAGTTCCTAACTTGTTGGCCGTTTCCTATCTTATCTCAGGCCTCCTATCTTATCTTAAGTTAAGAAATCCTAAATGTCTGATTTCTCGATCGGCAATCATCAGGTTATGCCTGTTTCTGACTTTAGAACGTGAATGAGATTGACAGAAAGCATTACTTTTAACGTTAACAGGGGACGTAGTCTTGCATAACCTAAGTTGTTTCACTTAGTCAACAAACGAAATTTCGATATGCCTGTGTGAGTATCAGTTAAAAGGAGAATTTAACCGTGACACGTTTTTCTTTCTTTTTAATTTAAAAGCGAGTGGGACAGGGATAGCAAGCCTGTAAGAGTAGCCAAGCAAGCCATACAACTCCAGCTTGTAACTGCACACAAGACTCACATACTTAATAATAAAACATATATAAATAATATGAAACTTTCAGCCATGTATGATGCAAAAGAAAACTACGTTTCTGCCTACAGTTACCTATTTATTTATTTTGCTTGCAACCTCATTGGAGAGAGGGGGAGCTAATCGGCCTTTCCCGTAGTTTATTACTATTAGGAAATGACAAAATCTCACAGCATTGTAGCCTAGGTATGTGCATTAAAACGCAAATAGGGCTACTAAAGAATGGCGAGGGAAAACAATCAACACCCAGCAAATGACAGCTTGATCAACAATCTCATAGCCTACACAACGTTGCACCTGGGCCAATTAGCCGCTAGCTTTCCATTTCAGCTTACCTGCTTTTGACATGTATTTCGGACTTCGTTATATCTTGTTTGTTTAAGTTGATGTCCATTAGTCCAATAGGTAACGGTGAAATAGTGTAAAAATGAACACTACTGAATAGTTGGCTAAAAGTTCATCAACTCACTACATTGAGAAAGACAACCTGCCCTCCTTAACATTGTTTACATCAGGAGGGGCGAGTTAACGCGATCCAGTTGCTACAAGTAGCCTAGCTGAAATAATGCATTGCTTAGTCAGACCATTCTGCCAAAATTAATCTTCATTCACATTTACCTTGAAAAGAACATAGATATGTACATTTTATTTTGCTGACTAGCACTTTGATTAGAAAAAAAGTCTCTTGGTTCAAGTTATTTTGAAGTTAGGACAGGGTCTATGGCCACTTAACTTAGGGATCCTAACTTCTGAAATTCCTAACTTAGGCTGCTTCTGTAATGGCTAAATTCCTATCTTAAGATAAGATAGGAATCCTTCCTAAGTTAAGTTAGGAAGCCACTTTCTGTAATACCAAAACACCTAAATGCCTTCCTATCTTAAGATAGGATAGGATTTTAGAGTTAGGAAGTTTCTGTAATATGGCCCCTGGCTTCTTATTATTTTTCTTCCACAACGTTTTTGTGCGATTAATTCAGCCTCAACCGTTCAACGTAGCAACGTCATTCAACCACTGTAACGTAGATCTACATTTGGTGACTTGAGCTAAATTTCAACTTTTTTTCCAACGTTTACGGTTTTTGCGTTATCGGCGAAAAACAAGCGTCAAAATTCCCATTGAAATGAATGGTGGAACTTTCAGCATTCTATAGAACATTGTTGTAACCTTAGCCACTGTAGTGTAAACATTCCACTGGTCCTGCTGGCAGTCGGAACTTTAGGATCCATCAGAATTCTATGTCAACTAGAAACTATTATCAGCTGTATTAAATCAACTATTTCAACATTTTTAAGCAACTTTACAGTAAGCAACTTTTTATGTACTTATCCACAATGTACAGGTTGACGCAGCCAAAGGCTGCGTCCAACTTTTTCAACTAATTTAACTATTTTAACAAGCAACATTCATCCAACTATCATACAATTTAACTTTAAGCAACTTTTTCCTTTGGCAACCATCATCCTATGCAACAACTTCCACATTGATGACCTGGCAACCAACATGGCAACCGCTATATCCGCCCTGGCAACGGCCTAGCAACTACCTCAAACACTCAAGCTGCGTCCCGGGAACCACCCCCACAATGATGACCAACCACTCAACTTAGTACCAAACATGATCAACATGGCAACCAGCATAGCAACCGACATGTCCGCCCTAGCAACTGCCTAGCAACAGCTTCCAGCATCCTTGTAATGTCATAGGAACTACTCAAACAATGAACAACTTCAACATTGATGACGTGGCAATCAACATTGCGACCAACATGATCAACGTAGCAACCGCCATGTCCGCCTTAGCAACGCCCTAGCAACATCCTTAAGCAACCTAGCAACTTCTTAGAAACAACTTCAACATTGATGACGTGGCAATCAACATTGCAACCAACATGATCAACGTAGCAACTGGCATAGCAACCGCCATATCCGCCATAGAAACGCCCTAGCAACTACCTTAAGCAACCTTGCAACTTCTCCCACATTGATGGCCTAGCAACTATATCATTTTTAGTTCTATTGTCAGACATTTTTGCACAAAACTTTTACTTTGATAAAACTTTTTTTTTTCAAAACTTTTACTTTGATAAAACTTTTTAAAACTGTTTGCATGCACTATGTAATTTCCATGGAATTACAAATCTAGTTTTTATTATTCCACAACGTTTTTGTGCGATTAATTCAGCAGCAACCGTTCAACGTAGCAACTTAAAGCAACTACCATCGCGTAGCTCTAGAATTGGTGACTTGAGCTAAATCGAAATTGTTTCCAAAACGTTTACGGTTTTCGAGATATCGGCGAAAAACAACCGTAAAAATTCCCATTGAAATGAATGGAGGAACTTTCAGCATTCTATTTAGCATTGTTGTCACCTTAGCCACTGTATTGTAAACATTCCACTGGTCCTGCTGGCAGTCGGAACATTGGAAGTCCATGAGAATTCTATGATAACTAGAAACTATTATCAGCTGTATTAAAGCAACATTTCAACATTTTTAAGCAACTTTACAATAAGCAACTTTTTATGTAATCATTGTCAATCAACTGTTCCATTGTTTTCAACTAATTTAACTATTGTAACAAGCTGTATTCATCCAACTATCATACAATTCAACTTCTTGCAACATTTTTACAACTTTTTACAACTTGTTGCAACAACTTCCACATTGATGACCAGGCAACCAACATGGCAACCACTACATCCGCCCCAGCAACAGCCTAGCAACTATCATACCAGCCCTAGCAACGGCCTAGCAACTGCTTCTAGCATCCTTGACACATCTAAGGAACCACACCAACAATGATGACCAAACACTACACATAGCAACCATAATAACCAACATGATCAATGTAGCAACTGGCATAGCAACCGATATGTCCGCCCTAGCAACGTCCTAGCAACAGCTTCCAGCACCCTAGTAATGTCTTAGGGACCACTCTAACAATGATGATCTGGCAACGAACATAGCAACCAACATGATCAATGTAGCAACCAGCATAGCAACCAACCTATCTGCCCTAGCAACCTCCTAGCAACAGCTTCCAGCGCCCTTGTAATGTCTTAGTGACCACTCCAACAATGATGATCTGGCAATCAACATAGCAACCAACATGATCAATGTAGCAACCAGCATAGCAACCGACATGTCCGCCCTAGCAACGGCCTAGCAACAGCTTCCCGCACCCTTCTAATGGCTTAGTGACCACTCCAACAATGATGATCTGGCAATGAACATATCAACCAACATGATCAACGTAGCAACCAGCATAGCAACCGACATGTCCGCCCTAGCAACGGCCTAACAACAGCTTCCAGCACCCTTGTAATGGCTTAGTGACCAATCCAACAATGATGATAAACCAATGAACATATCAACCAACATGATCAACGTAGCAACCAGCATAGTAACCGACATGTCCGTCCTAGCAACAGCTTCCCGCGCCCTTGTAATGTGTTACTGACCACTTCAACAATGATGATCAACCAATGAACATGGCAACCAACATGATCAACGTAGCAACCAGCATAGCAACCGACATGTCCGCCCTAGCAACGGCCTAGCAACAGCTTCCCGCGCCCTTGTAATGTGCTGCTGACCACTTCAACAATGATGATCTGGCAATGAACATATCAACCAACATGATCAAAGTAGCAACCAGCATAGCAACCGACACGTCCGCCCTAGCAACGGCCTAACAACAGCTTCCAGCACCCTTGTAATGGCTAAGTGACCAATGATAAACCAATGAACATATCAACCAACATGATCAACGTAGTAACCAGCATAGGAACCGACATGTCCGCCCTAGCAATGGCCTAGCAACAGCTTCCCGCGCCCTTGTAATGGCTTAGTGACCAATCCAACAATGATGATAAACCAATGAACATATCAACCAACATGATCAACGTAGCAACCAGCATAGCAACCGACATGTCCGCCCTAGCAACGGCCTAGCAACAGCTTCCTGCGCCATTGTAATGTGTTGGTGACCACTTCAACAATGATGATCAACCAATGAACATGGCAACCAACATGATCAACGTAGCAACCAGCATAGCAACCGCCATGTCCGCCATAGCAACGGCCTAGCAACAGCCTCAATGTCCTAGCAACTATGTCAGATTTTAGTTCTACTGATATTTGTGCACAAAAATTTCACTTTGATAAAACTTTTTCAAAACATTTTGCTTGCACTATGTAATTTCCATGGAATTACAAATCTAGTTATAGTGCATGCAAAGCAATGCACTATATTGTTATCTCCTGGCTTCTTATTATAGTGCATGCAAAGCAATGCACTATATTGTTATTCGGTGGCTTCTTATTATAGTGCATGCAAAGCAATGCACTATATTGTTATCTCCTGGCTTCTTCTTATTATAGTGCATGCAAAGCAATGCACTATATTGTTATTCGGTGGCTTCTTATTATTATTATAGTGCATGCAAAGCAATGCACTATATTGTTATTCGGAGACTTCTTCTTATTTTTATTCCACTTACCGCTTTTTGTGCGATTAATTCAGCTTAAACTATGCAACTTTGCAACTTCATTCAACTACCGTTGCGTAGGTCTACATTTGGTGACTTGAGCTAAATCGAAACTTTTTTTCTATCGTTTACGGTTTTTGCGTTATCGGCGATAAACAAGCGTCAAAAGTCCCATTGAAATGAATGGTGGAACTTTCAGCATTCTATTTCCCATTGTTGTAACCTTAGCCACTGTAGTGTAAACATTCCACTGGTCCTGCTGGCAGTCGGAACTTTAGGATTCATGAGAATTCTATGTCAACTAGAAACTATTATCAGCTGTATTAAATCAACTATTTCAACATTTTTAAGCAACTTTACAATAAGCAACTTTTATGTAACTTTCCACAATGTAAACTTTGACGCAGCCAAAGGCTGCGTCCAACTTTTTCAACTAATTTAACTATTTTAACTAGCAACATTCATCCAACTATCATACAATTCAACTTTAAGCAACTTTTTCCTTTGGCAACTGTAAATGCAACCATCATCCTATGCAACAACTTCCACATTGATGACCTGGCAACCAACATGGCAACCGTTATATCCGCCCTAGCAACGGCCTAGCAACTACCTTAAACACTTATGCTACGTCCCGGGAACCACCCCCATGATGATGCCCAACCACTCAACTTAGCACCCAACATGATCAACATGGCAACCAGCATAGCAACCGACATGTCCGCCTTAGCAACGCCCTAGCAACAACCTTAAGCAACCTTGCAACTGCTTAGGAACAACTTCAACATAGATGACGTGGCAGTCAACATTGCGACCAACATGATCAACGTAGCAATCGGCATAGCAACCGCCATGTCCGCCTTAGCAACGCCCTAGCAACAACCTTAAGCAACCTTGCAACTTCTTAGAAATCACTTCAACATTGATGACGTGGCAATCAACATTGCAACCAACATGATCAATGTAGCAACCAGCATAGCAACCGCAATATCCGCCTTAGCAACGGACTAACAACAGCTTCCAGCACCCTTGCAACGTCTTAAGAAGCACGTCCTCCACATTAATTAACATATCAACTAACACGATCAACATAGCAACTAGCATAAAAACGATCATGTCCGCCCTAGCAACAGCCAAGCAACAGCTTCTAGCAGCCTTGCAACGTCATAGGACAATGATGATCTAGCAATGAACATAGCAACTAACATGATCAACGTACCAACCAGCATAGCAACCGATATATCCGCCCTAGCAACGGCCTAGCAACTGCTTCCAGCACCCTAACGACGTCTTAGGAAACACTCCAACAATGATGATCTAGCAATGAACATAGCGACCAACTTGATCAACGTAGCAGTTAGCATAGCAACCGACATGTCCGCCCTAGCAACGGCCTAGCAACTACCTTAAGCAACCTTGCAACTTCTTAGAAACAACTTCAGCATTGATGACGTGGCAATGAACATTGCAACCAACATGACCAATGTAGCAACCGGCATAGCAACCACCATGTCCGCCTTAGCAACGCCCTAGCAACTAACTTGCAACTTGTAATATAATCTCACAATAGATTTGTAATTCCATGGAAATTACATAGTGCATGCAAAAAGTTTTAAAAAGTAAAAAAGTTTTATCAAAGTAAAAGTTTTGAAAAAAAAAAAGTTTTATCAAAGTAAAAGTTTGTGCAAAAATGTCTGACAATAGAACTAAAACATAACATCATTCAAGTAACGTTGCCTAATGTAAGCCTGTTGCTTGGCACGAAATTGACCATCTTTCAAGTATCGCTGTTTAACATAAGCCTGTTGTTTCAATTTGAAATCAAGATCACAGATGTAACGGCTGGTGATATTTTGTTTTTGTTTCAACCTAAAGTTGGGATCTTGCATGTAACGATTTAATTGCATTTTTGCAGTAGTATTTCTATGCATGTGATAAATTGAACCTTGACCTTGTTGACGTTGTTGACGTTGCAGGGCGCTCGGCAGTTCACATGTTTCAGTCAGAGAAAACTCTCTCTATCATGGCTCTGGTTTCAGTAACGTTAAGTGGCCATAAACAGACACATATATATAAGTAAGGCTACAAGTTTTACCGAAAATAATGTAATACCGACCCATAGATGTATACTGTAACGTTGCTCTTTGTGCTGATGTCACGGATGTTCTAATAATCTTTAAAGTCTAAAGTTCTTTGCTACGCCAGAAGGTTCTCACTGCCTCCAGCGGATTTCGTTACCAACGTTACGACAGGTTCCGTTGTCAGCTGTTCGCCACCGTTTTGAACAACGTAAGTACCGATAATCTTCTACTTTGAACTAAAGTCTGTAAAGTCTTAATCATCACCAATGCTATAAACCCAACATCGCATTTGTCGATTTGAGCTGATGTTTACATGTTGTTATCCTAGTGCAGCCCATTATGTCCTAGTCAGCTAGGCTGACTAACATTAACGTTAGCAGTTGATTGACGCTAACTTAACCACAGACTAGCGACAGCTAATTATTACGGTTAGCGATTGGTAGGCCAAATGTAGGCTATCTGGTAGAAATGAAATTTTATTAATACATGAGATCTGAAACGTCACGTCAGTGTTTAAAATGTGTTTCCCTATTTAACGTTACAACATTGAGTGAGGGATCTCCGCTTTGTCCGAAAGTTTACGTTTTCAGTAATGGGAGACTAACGTTACCCTTAGCCTCAAATAAACTGAATAGCTATCTGATGTTGACATCTGCGCTAAACGAAATTCGTCAACTATCTCCAGTGATGTACCCGAACGCGTTCAATGAACGAAAGTTCATGAACGCGTTCATATTTTGAGAGAACGTGAACTGAACGGACAGTATTTTCTAGATGATGAACGAACTATGAACGCGTTCATCTGGAGCGTGAACGTGAACGTTCATTACGTTCATCATTCCGTTCATTCCAAGTTACCAGATTTCATTAATATCCCTGCAGAAACCCCGACTAACAACAGCTTAAAGATAGCGACTTTTACTTTGACCTAGTTTACATGTTCGACTACAGAAGATACAGGAAGTGTGTGTGCGTGTGTGTGGAAGGGGGGAGGGTAGGCTACTGCCTGTGTGTAGGCAGAGGCGTGTCCTAGTAATAACTGCCGTGGGAAACAAAATGGAGGAAGAGAAGGGCGAAGTTGTTTCAGAGAAAGAGTCAAAAAAGGATTACGGATATTTAAAAGAAATGTACACAAAGGTGGGGGAGGAGGGCACAGTTGTGATATTCGAATGCCGATTATGTCCACCAGCATTGAAAAAAATAGTTCGTACGTCGACTACATCCACGTCTAACTTAAAACGCCACATTGAGCTGAGGCACCCCGGCAGTCTGTCACGTTACCCGGCTCCACGCGGCAGATCAAAAGAAGGTGAGTCGTCGAGAGTGAAACCAGTCCAAATGCCACTTGCTGCATACACCGGCGGCCACGGTGTTTGTTTACAGTCAAACATAGACAAACTCGTACTGCAGTATATAATTGGAGACCTACAGCCGTTGAGCAAAGTGGAGATTCCACATTTCATTAATTTGATTAAAGGACTGCAGCCGTCCAAAACCGTGCCAACCAGAAAGAAGGTGCAGTCACTGCTGAATAAGCAGTTTGAAGATTCTGTGTGTGACCTGAAGATTAGGCTGAGTGAGGTTGACTGTGTGTGCACGACTGCTGATTGCTGGGCAGCCGTCAACAAGGCATTCATGGGAATCACAGTCCATTGGCTTAGCAAGACAGACGTGGGTAAAAGATTCTCCGCAGTGCTCGCCTGTCGCCGCGTGAAGGGATCACACACACACGATGTGTTGGCAAAGATGATGTCTGATGTGCACAGGGAATATAAGATACAGAACAAGGTGGTGTGCACGGTGACCGATAATGCAGCCAATTACGTGAAAGCATTCAACTGTTTTGGAACAGATTTGGAAGGGGAGGATGAAAGATCAGATGACGACGACGATCAGATGGAGCCGGAGCCGCTCTCGGATCTTGATCATCCCTCTCTCCCTCCACACAAAAGGTGTATGGCTCATACATTGAATCTCGTGGCAAAAGACACAGAGAAAATCACGGAAAAAAGGTTTAAAACCATGTCAAGAGCAGTGTTTGGCAAGGCATCTGCTATGTGGAATCTGGTCAAGAGAAGCACCAAGGCTGCCGATGTTCTGGAGGAGAGACTTGGCCTGGGCTTTGTGGTGCCCAATGACACCAGATGGAACTCCGTGTTCCTCGCCATGGAGCGTCTGTCTCGCATAGCAACGCTATCAAAATCACCCGATGTGGCTGAGCTGACCCCAGCTAATGACAACCCCCCTTCACATGACGATTTGCTGGTGCACACAGTGAGTGATGAATTTGGCCATCGACGTTTCTCTCCAGAAGAGGTAGACTTCATCCACAAATTTGTCGATGTCATGAGGCCTTTAGCACTTGCCCTGAACATCTTGCAAGCAGAAAAGAACATTTATCTGGGTTACCTGGCACCAACCATCGTGCAGCTGCAATGTCACATCAATGAACTGTTGAATGACAGCCGGAAACCCACTGCAACAGAGGGCCTCATTACATGCAAACCCCTGATGAAGTGCATCTTGGAGTCTCTGGAGAGGAGGCTGGCAGGCGTTCTGGAGAAAAGGGACCACATTCTGTCTGCGATTCTCCTACCAAGGTTCAAGTTGGATTGGGTCCAGGATGAGGAGAAACGCTTTCAGTACAGAATGATGTTGAAGAGAGAATTCCAAACCTTCCTCACAGACGACACCACCGCCACCACCTCCACCGTTGTTTCAGCTCCATCCTGTCCTGACAAGAAGGATCCTGCAGGGTCTTTCTTCAGGTTTTCCACCAGTCCTTCGGTTGTCCCAAAATCTGAAATGGACCTTTATTTGGATGCCCCAGCAACACAGGGGTTTGAAGAATATATGCACCTTCCAAAGCTCAGAAGGCTGTTCATTAAACACAACACTGCCCTGCCCTCAAGTGCCCCAGTCGAGAGACTCTTCAGCGCCGGTGGTCTAATATTCAGGTAAGAATAAAAATGGGATTACAGTAATATTTGTGATAATAAATATAGCAGATGCCTAGCCTTGTTATGGTGATTTTATTTTATGTCTTATACTCCATGTATTTTAAAACAGTTGCCTCCTCCATTTATTAATAGTAGACTTACCTGAGAATTCCTTCAGTACAGAATAATCATACATCCCTGCAATTACAAAAATGCTTTATTATCTCTTTCAGGCCCAGAAGGAACCGGCTAGGAGATGCAAACTTTGAGAAGCAGCTGATGTTGAATGCCAACCAAAAGATTTAAAGGTACTGTATATTCAATATTGTTTTGATGTCATCGCTGCAGTCAGCCACTTGTAATATTTGGAGAAGCAGCCAAGAATGATGCAGTGTTGGTGGTCCTGGAGAGAAATTAATTTATTTCCATAATTTTATCAATAATGTTTAACTTATATTCATTGCCCATTTTGAACTATCCCAATCATTCATTCAATCATAACATTATTGATAAAATTATGGAAATAAGTCAACTTTTTCATGCTATTCTAATAAAGTGGCCTGGAGCTGTCAATGGCATATTTTTGGGCTCAGACATCAGATTGTACAACTACAGCTAAGTTAATGCCCATAAATTTATTAATAATTGGTCGTTAATGTAGTGGAAATAGTTGGAAAAAGTGTTTGTTTTTTGGTCTTTCTGTCATTATTATACCTCAAAAACTGTATCTTGTTTTTTCAGGATGTTGAATCCACCAGGGAGGACTATTGATTGATGATCATCCTTCGTTTGTTCATTCGTCTGGATTTGTTTTTGTTCTAATATTCAGGTCAGAATAAAAATGTGATTACAGTATTCGATAATAAATATAGCAGATGCCTCTTTATTTTAGACTTAACTGAGAATTCCTTCAGTACAGAATAATCATACCTGCACATTATTACAATTACAAAAATGCTTTATTATCTCTTTCAGACCCAAAAGGAACCGGCTAGGAGATGCAGACTTTGAGAAGCAGCTGGGCTTGAATACCAAAGATTTAAAGGTATGCAATATTGTTTTGATGTCATAGTCACTTGGCATTTGAAAAGGGGTGGGTAGAACTAGACTTTTCAGAGCCATTGTGACGGTGTATCTTGTTTTTACAGGATTTGAAAGCAGAAAATCCACCAGAGAGGACCACTGATAGATGATGTTCCTTCATCTGTCTGTTTGTTTGGTTGTTGTTCTACCAATAGATAGAGCTAGAAAAGAGACTTAAAAAAGAAAGGAAAAGATGAATCACTATTGAAACAAATGCAACACAAATAACCAGGGAGGACCACTGATAGATGATGTTCCTTCATCTGTCTGTTTGTTTGGTTGTTGTTCTACCAATAGATAGAGCTAGAAAAGAGACTTAAAAAAGAAAGGAAAAGATGAATCACTATTGAAACAAATGCAACACAAATCACAAAAAATTGAAGATTGTAGTGTAATGTGATTCTACATTGTTTGTACATTGTGATATGATGTGTTGTTAATGTAAAACATTGGTTTATCAGAAAACCGTCAGAAAAAAATAAATGTAAGTAATCATAACCATATGCCTAACACTTTTTTTTAACCCACATTACCAGTACATGTGCTCACTGCTGCCCTCCAGTGTCTGAACAATGTAATTACAAAATTTACTGAAACAAAGACTAAACTCACTACAGAGCACTACCAACCGATTATAACAGAAAACACAGTAAAGGACTAAGTATACTCTTTATTACTACTACTAATAATAAACCACTGCTCTAATGCAACACTAAAATACAGCAATGTCATTATTAACACGAATTAAATAATGGCTTATAATCTGTGGAGCATTTATATGGGCTTTGTCAATGAATTTGAAATTTTCCAATTTTTTTTTTTTTAATTTTTTTTGGGGGGGGCGGGGAATGAACTGAACTGAACTAGTTCATTTATTTTGTGAACTATGAATGAACTAGTTCATTTTGAAAAAAAAAGAACTATGAGCGAACTAGTTCACTCTGAGAGCTGTGAACTGAACTATGAACTAGTTCATGTAGAAAATGAACTTTCCCAACACTGACTATCTCCTCTGGAGTGTAATTGTAGCCTACCCGAATTGACGTTAGGGCATTTTCTCCTGTTTTTGATAGATCATTAGATTATCGATACACGTTGACTTAGTTAATAAGGGCTTGCAACAAGAAAAATGCTGCAGAGCTGCAGTAGCCCCCCTAAAACGGACTAAAAGGGTAATTTTAACAAGAGCTCTATTACTCAAGCCACTCGAGACTAGCCAATATTGAGGATGCAAGATATTTTAGTCCACCCATGTAGGTTTTCTTGAACATAGAGCTAGCACTATAACAACTTACCCATGGGGGCAGAACTTTTGAACTGTGTTTAACATGTTAACATGCTCCAAATGTCACCACAAAAACATCAACAGACACACTACAACACAACAGTAATGTGTATTACTACAAATGACTATAAAAGTGATTTAAACTGTGTTTATGCAACTGTCACATTGTTAGTTATTTGGCCTATCTCTCATAGGTTTGGTGATGTTGCATATGAATAAGGAATTGATGTACATTTGTTGTTTTTTCAGTAGGAGATTAAAACTTTTTGGTTCAATCTTCTAGGTCTTTTCAACATTGTTGGCGTGTTCTGCACGCCATCTCCACCTCTCTGCTAACCAGGCACCTCTCTGTCTGTCAGGCAGCCCACTGCTTCAGGTAAATGTGTGCCTCACCTCACTATGTGTTCACTGTGTGTGTTTCACAAATTCCACTTGTATTTAATACAGAGATCACATTTCCCTCATGGGACCAAAAGAGTAGGCCTACATAGTTATGTACTCTCTATACCAGTGTTTCTCGAGCTTTTTCAGACCGAGGACCACTTTGCCCAAAAAATGTTTTTCAGGGACCACCTGCCCTCACGCCCCCTCACCAAGTCACATGCTGCTACCCTTTAACCAAGTAATTTATAGAGTAGGCACTTCAAATCCTTTAATAAAGAGTAAATTACAGGTCTGCCTCTTATATTCAGTGAAAGACTAATCTTTGGCCTTAAAATAATGACACAGGCTATATTCACATATTTTCATGGTAATCAACTCGCGGACCACTTGAGCTTACCACACTTTGAGAACCACTGCTCTATACTAATAAAATACATAGGTGGATATTATCAAGTTAGTGGTGTTAAAAACACTATGTAGTAAGTAAATGACAAGTTATACATTCAGTGTTTTCAGCAGGTGATAGAATGTTTTGATTCTATCTTCTAGGTCTTTTCAGCCATTGTCTGCCAGCGTGATCTGCGCAACATCATCCCCTCACTGCTCCCCAGGCACTACTGTGCCAGGCAGGCCACTCCTCCAGGTTAGTGTGTGCGTGCTTCACCTCACCATGTGCGTCACTACATTCATTTCAGTTAAATGCAGAGGCCAAATTTAGTACACTAGCCACCCCACAAACCCTTCTTCATACCCTCTCCACACACAAAAGCACCCCATCACCATGCCTTCATCCCATACATGGCACACTATCCCCCACTCCCTCACCATGACCACTGGCAGTTGAGTTAGCCCCCATCCCTGACATCTGACACTTGATATCTGCTGAAAGAGAGCCATTTCTGTCCCAAGAGCATAATGTACATTTAAAAACTAATATTCTGTTACTTTCACCAAAATGTACAGCACAGTAGACACTGAAATTATTCATCTAATTGAAGTCTTTCTTTACCGTTAACTCATAAAGTTAGAATAGACAGGTTGCCATGTATTTTATGCCAAATGTTCTTTGCTGTTACTTTTTAAAGGATTAACAGCACTACGGCATTAAACCATGCAAAATATAAGGCTATCACTATAATTCTATCCTACCTGAATTCAGATTAGGCTATTTTCTCCTGCCCATTTTTGTAGTTCATTAGGCTGTGTGTTGACTTTGTTAAGCAGGACATTGCCACAAGGAAAATGCATCTCCATGGACGCAGGCAGAGCTGCAGAATGTATTAGCCCCTTTAAACAGACATAGGCTATTGATATCCTTGGTTATCATGCGTTTGTTTCAAAGCACATTAAGTGAAAATATGCTCTGTAGCCATAGAATAACATGTACTGTATGCAGCATTATACCTGGGTTTTAAATGGTTTTAGCTAATGAGTGGTTATAAATATATTGACTTTCAAGACTAGTTGTTGATTATGGAAGCATGAGAAATATCATATTTATATATATATATATATATATATATATATTAGTGCTGTCAAACGATTAGAAAAAAAAATCTGATTAATCACAAAATTTTGCAATGATTAATCGTGATTAATTACTTTTAATCGCAACTCATTTCCTCCAGTAAGAATTTGGATGCTAGGGTATGTTGGATCCTTATGGTTGCTAGGATACGGGTACGCTGGCAAGTATGCCGCTCCGTCTGGCTTCTTGTTTTTGTTTAATGTTTTTATAATTTTCGTCTTTTATGTTTTGTTTGTTCAGTTTTGTGTATGAGTACTGTCTTCCTTTGCGTATTCGGCACGCATAGATGACTTTTTCATGAGTTGTTTTTTTGTCTTCGTCTAGATATGTGTTTATTTATTTTTAAGTGGCCGCGACGTTTGGTTGATACCATCGTATCCTACCAAGACACTTATATAGGAGGGCTAAGGGCTAAGCTAGCTCCTTCATGAACGAGTTGCACTATAGCGCCTGGTCCAAGTAGTCAAAACTCTCGGGGATGCTACTACACTGACCTGGATAAGCAAGTCTCCACCCAGAATGGACTGCTCAGGACAAGTTGCCATGAGAGCTGCCTCCTTCGAGCTGATCTACAACATCTAGCGACAACTCCATTCCAGCAGTGCGCTTTGAGCAGCCAGCGGTGGAAATTCCAACGACTTCAATCCGGACTGTGCACACTTTCCCCGAGTTTCGCAGACGGCCCTGCCTCTGATATCAGGCTGGCGCTGCGCTACATGTCAGGAGTTATCAACATGCCCGTGGACTGCTACGATCAACCAATTGAACTCTGATGGGCCTATATTATAGGCTTGGCTACTTCTTTTGTTTTCCTTTACTGTCATTACGTTCTGTTATGTGTTTTTTTTTTTTTTTTTTTTTTTTTTTTTTTTCTTCTTTAAGCGCTTTGTGTTGCACACTGTGTAGTAAAAATGCGCT
This sequence comes from Sardinella longiceps, assembly GCA_027497455.2. Taxonomy (NCBI): domain Eukaryota; kingdom Metazoa; phylum Chordata; class Actinopteri; order Clupeiformes; family Clupeidae; genus Sardinella; species Sardinella longiceps. The sequence continues at coordinate 23,268 of JAODXP020007684.1, read as the reverse complement.
ATATAAATAAAACTACCTTACCTTACCTTACCTTACCTTATTTTACCCTGTAAAGACCCTGATACTAAATAGTTGGCTGTTCTTTTCAAATGGGGCAATTCACACCTGTCCCCTACCCCCAAGGATTCCCCAAACATGTTTTTGGACAGTCAGGAGCTAGGCCATAATCTTTGTATAGTTCGACTTGATAGACAAGCTTTTTTTCTGTCTGAAACATAACATTGAACATAATACATGCCATAAAATGGAACCTTATCCATCATGATTAATCTGAGTTAATTTTTTTAATCAGAGTTGAAATTTTTTGGCTTAATCACGTGATTAATCAGTTAATTTTGCCAGCACTAATATATATCTTATAGGTTCAATGATGTTTTTTAATGTTGCATATTAAAATGGAATTGTATTTGTCTTTTTCAGCAGGTGACTAAAACTTCCCGGTTTGTTTTTCTAGGTCTTTTCAACACTGTTGGCGGGACCTGCACATCCCTGCTCACCAGGCAGCCCACTGATTTAGGTAAGTGTGTGCTTCACCTCACTATATGTTCACTGTGTGTGTTTCACAAATTCCATTTGTGTTAAATGCAGAGACCAAATTTCCCTCGTGGGACCAAAAGAGTGCATAGTTTTGTACCTACTAGGCCTATACTAATAAAATACATAGGTGGATATAATCAATTTAGTGGTGTTAAGAAGCATAATGTTGCATGTAAATTCCAAGTTATACATTCATTGTTTTCAGCAGACGATTACAATGTTTTGATTCTGTCTTCCAGGTCCTTTCGGCATTGTCTGTCGCCGTGACCTGCGCAACGTCTTCACCTCACTGCTCCCCAGGTTCCACTGTCAGGCAGACCACTGCTCCAGGTTAGTGTGCGATCCACCTCACTATGTGTGTTTCACTATATTCATTTCAGTTAAATGCAGAGGCCAAATTCAGTACACTAGCCACCCCACAAATCCCTTCTTCATACCCTCTCCACACAAAACAGCACCCCATCACCATGCCCTCATCCCATACACAACAGTACACTATACCATCTCCCCAGTCACCCTGCCCCCTTTTTAACTGCTTTAAAGTTTTCCAAGTAGTAAATTACTCACTGCAATGACTCACATTTAGGCCTAGTAAGTTGTAGACATTCACTGTCAGCAGGTGACTAAAACATTTTGGTTCTGTTTTCTAGGTCTGTTCAACATTGGCTGTTTTTGTGACTGGCAAGACATCTCCACTTCTGCCAGTCTGCCATCATATCTGTGCCTGGGCGTCACAGCGGATGTGTGTTGTGTGTGTTTGTGTGTGTTGTGTGTCTGTGGGTGAACGGTACACTTCGGTGTAAGCACCCACTCGGTGTCTGTGGGTGAACGGTACACTTCGGTGTAAGCACCCACTCGGTGTCTGTGGGTGAACAGTACACTTCGGTGTAAGCACCCACTCGGTGTCTGTGGGTGAACGGTACACTTCGGTGTAAGCACCCACTCGGTGTCTGTGGGTGAACAGTACACTTCGGTGTAAGCACCCATTTTGTGTCTGTGGGTGAACCGTGTCGCAGGCTGACAAGCACCCATTATATTCCTGTGGGCGAACGGTGTGCCGTTGGTTTTAAGTGCACAAGCGTCCATCATCGTTAACTTTCTTGGTTTTCCATCCATGGTTTTCAAAAAGTGGTTTTCAAAAAGTGGTTTTCAAAGTGGTTTTCAAAAAGTGGTTTTCCAACTGAACATTTGAAAGAGACAACAAAGTGGTGAAAGACAAAAAAAGTGGTAAAAGTGAAAAAGATATATTTGTGTATGTATATATTGGTTTTGACTTGTGTCGCTTTGTGAGTGCATGGTGTTACATTTATTGTGTGTAATTGACAGTTCTGATATTCATCATTAACCTCTTGTGACTACTGTATTACAGTGAAGCTAACAGAAGACAAAAAAAAGAGATAAGAATCAGACATATTTAAATAATTTTGGTTTTGGAAATCTGTATATCTGTAATCTGTATATTCCAATAAACATTTTTGATCTATACATTGTATGTTGTGCAATATAAGTATCAATACATAAGACACCAAATTGTCATAGATAAGCTATAAAAACATGGGAAGAAAAGGAAAACGATCAGAGGCCCAAAAGCGGTGGAGGCAGAAGTTGGATCTCTCCAAAGTGGAAACAGCAGGCCAATCATCACTTGCTCAGAATGGTTTTGGTGAAACACAAATGCAGGTAAATGAAGTGGAGTTGGAACAGAATGCCATCTTCTGTGTTAAAGCATCACATAGCCAAAAAGACAGGAGGTATGGGTTTAATAGTAATAAACAGTGCACCTGTAATTCTGTGACTTTTCTTGCCTTGCTTCATGACCGAGCTGTGCTGACCAGAGATGATCTTGACTACGTGTTGCAAAAAGGTAACCTGATGTATAGTGATGTACTGATAGGTTTAAGCACTGGAAATGTCGTCCCACCTATTCACTTAGCTTTCGATGAGCTACCTGATACCATTGAAATTCTTGGAAAAGTATATAACATTGTTAAGGGCCTGTCACAGCATGGTTATCTCATACAAGTTGGTCCTGAAGGACAAGATTTCTTGAAGCTATCTGAAAGACTGCAATGTTTGGCAAGTCATGTAAGTTTTGCATTACTAACCATAGCCAGTTCTACAATTGCTCTCTTTAAGGATAACTCCGAGAGATATGGTTTGTTTGATCCTCACAGTAGAACAGCTGAGGGATTCCCAGATGATATTGGTACCGCCATTATGCTGACATTTACACATTTAGATGACATGATTGACCACCTGCTTGAGTTCTGGGCATTAATGGAAGCACATGATGAATGCATTTACGAGTTCATGCCAGTGTTATTCACATCTGATGACAATCAAACAAACTCCCTTGCTGGTAATGTGCAGCCTACTCAATTTACAGCTTCTGCTACTTCAAAGAGTTCACTCAGTAAACGTGGGAAAGATCGAAGACGTAGAAAAGCTGTGAAATATCACAAAGAAATTTCTATCAAAGACAACAGGCTAAAGAACAGGCTAAAACAGCAGAAATATGATAAAAAGAACAAACAAAAAAAGAAACAATATGATAAAAACAGGTATGAAAATTGCACTCTGTACAATGAAAAGAAAAAGACATACATCAAAGAACGTTACATGCATGATCCCAACTTTCGGTTGAAACACATAAAAAATATCATCAACCGTTATATCTCTGATCGTGATTTCAGATTGAAGCGACAGGCTTATGTTAAACAGCGTTACTTGAAAGACTGTCAATTTCGTGCCAAGCAACAGGCTTACATTAGGCAACGTTACTCCCAGGATGTCAACTTTCGTTCTAGCAAGAAGTTGGCTATGAGAAATCATTACACACATGATCCTGTGTACAGACAGAGGAAAAAGCAAGCCTATACTGATAGATACAGAAATGACCCTTGTTTCAGACATTACCGCTGGCTACAAAAAAAGAAAAGTACATGTGTCAATGACAGCTTTCAAAGAATGCTTCACAAAATGCGATGTGCTTTACACATACAACGTAAGTACCGTAATCTCACACGTTTTGTGGGCATTCAGCCAGAGCAAAGTTTTGAGCAACAGCCAACAGAAAACACCCTTTTAGATGAAGCCATTGCATCTTTTCGATTGGATGTACAACATGGACCCACCTATGTGTGCACAGTGTGTCACCGAGCTTTGTTTTACAACCAGGTAAAACGGTGCAAGCGTCAATATTACAAAAAGAATCCTCAAAGAGTTGAGCAATGCTTAACAGGGAAATATGTACATACATGCAGTGATCAGTGCAGTTCACTTGAATCGTGTTGTGTACCAGAACAAAAGACAGAGTGGATTTGTCACAGCTGTCATGAACACTTGAAACAGGGCCAAATGCCACCCATCGCAGCCATTAACATGCTTGAACTACCACCAATTCCCCCAGAACTCAGTAATCTGAACATACTTGAGCGGCACATCATAGCAAAGTACATACCATTTGCAAAAATAATAAGCCTTCCCAAAGGTCAGCAAAAATTAATTCATGGTGGAGTTGTGTGTGTCCCATCTGAAGTTGAATCAACAGTAAATGCACTGCCAAGGCCCAGTAGCCAGTCCCAGCTTTTGAAAGTAAAGTTGAAAAGAAGAATGAACTACACAGGCCATTACCAGTTCCAAACTGTTGACATGACCAAAGTGCTACGTGCCTTATCAAAACTGAAAGAGATACATTCAGAGTACAAGGATATCACTATACATAATGACACATCAGCTTTTGAGGATGACATGGATGACTCGGCAGATGAAAGTGACATTGATGATGATATAATTGCTGACGTAGCAGAGGCAGTTGATCTAATGGAGACTGATGTATGGGATGAGTGTGACATGGCTGACACAAGACATTCAGAGACAAGTAGTGGAAACCATCAGCCAAATAATGAAAACCAAGATGATCAAAATTCAACCGACACTGAGCAGAACACAAATCAGCAGAATAGTGGATACTCTTTAGATTCATGCTTACAGCCAGCTGATCTTGCACAGGAAATGATCACATTTGGTGAGGGCATATTCACAGTGGCACCTGCTCAGCGAAACAAACCAGTCAGCTATTTTAAAATTCCAAAATTAGAGGCCCTCGCATTCCCTGTTCAATTTCCAACTGGAACAAACACCCTGGATGAAACAAGGAGACTCAAGAAATTATCACCAAGCAGATATTTCAATGCACGTCTGTTTTCAGTTGACAATCGATTTGCTCATGATTCCAATTATATCTTCTTTGCACAATTCATCACAGAGATGCATATGGCAAAATCTTCCATGTCTATTCAACTCCGTAAAGGAAAACCTATGACCAGAGATGGACGTAAAATCACAGCCAGACTTTTGCAGGACAAACGTGAGGTGGAGAGATTGGTACGAAACAGAGATGCAGTTCGTTTCATGCAACCTTTGAGAGGTACACCAGCATACTGGGAAAGAACGCTGCGAGATTTGTTTGCCATGTTACGAACATTAGGCTGTCCAACTTTCTTTCTCACATTCAGCTCAGCGGAAATGCGTTGGCCATCTGTGATTGAGTCAATTATGGCACAAAGAGGAGAAGAGGTGAACTTCTCTGAGCTGGACTGGGCCGCAAAGACAGACATCTTAAATAGTAACCCCGTATCCACTATGCGGATATTTGATAAGAGAGTTGATGCTCTGATGAGAAATCTGATTCTGTCACCAAGCCAGCCAATCGGTGAGGTCATTGACTACTTTTATCGAGTGGAGTATCAAGCTAGAGGGTCACCACACATTCATATGTTGGTTTGGTGTAAGAATGCGCCAATATTTCAGGATGACCCTGATGTGAAAGTGTGTGAGTATGTGGATAAGTACATATCATGTGAGCTGCCTGACCGTGATACAGATCCTGAACTTTTCAAAATAGTCACAGAGGTGCAGACCCATAGCAAACGACACTCAAAGTCATGCAAGAAAGGAAATAGGCACTGCCGTTTTGGATTTCCCAAACAGCCTGTAGAGGAAACATTCATAACATACCCAAGGCCAGCAAAGGTCACACTTGATGATGACTCTGATGATGAATCACAGCCAGAACCAGCAGAAATCGAAAATGAATCACAGCCAGAGCCAGCAGAAACCACAGATGAATCCGATGACGAATCAAACTCTTCGTCAATGTCTCCTGAAGAGGCCAAGAAAAAGCTGAAACCTCTATATGAATTGTTGACTAATCCAACAGCATCAGTTGAAAGCATCCCACAGCTACTTGCAAAATGCAACTTAAGTTATGATGAATACATTAACTGTGTCAGTTCACTAACAAACTCCAGTGTGGTAGTAAATAAACGCAGACCACAGGACTGTTGGGTAAATGGCTATAACAAGCATCTGCTCAGGGCCTGGGATGGGAACATGGATATCCAGTTCATCTTGAACCCTTACTCTTGCCTCATGTACATTTTGTCTTACATCGCAAAATCGGAGCATGAGCTATCGGAATATCTGAAAAAAGTTGTGTGCAACACTACAGAGTCAAGTACATCGGATTCTGATGAAATGAAGCAGATCATGCAAGCATACACCAAGAACAGAGAAGTCAGTGTTCAAGAGGCTGTTGCAAGAGTCTGCAGCTTAAAACTAAAGTCTTGCTCTCGAAGTGTGATATTTGTACCCACTGATGATGATGCTTTGAAAATGAGTGTCCCTTTAAGATACCTGAACGACAGAATACCTGAATCAGAGAATGTTTGGATGTCAGGAATGGCAGAGAAGTACAAAAACCGACCTGATACACCAGAATTTGCCACAATGTGTATGGCAGAGTTTGCCTCCAATTACAGAATTGTGTATGGAAAGCAGAAAGGTGGAAGCAAAGTTTTACCACTTCTACATGAAATGGGGTTCATTCAAAAGCGCACAAATGGAAAGCCGGCCATCATAAGATATGCCAGATTTTCTGTGAACAAATATCCAGAGAAATTCTATGGCACACTCCTGAAATTGTATCTCGCTTATCGTTCAGACCATCAGTTGAAGCCGCAAGGTTTTACTTACGAGTCATTCTACACATCAGGCTATGTAAGGCTTCCTGGAAAGCAGAATCCAGAGAGGGTGTTTCATATCGTCAAAGAGAACAGAAAACAGTTTGAAAAGAACAGTGATGCGATTGAGAAAGCAATTGAAGACATGGAACAAAATGGGCCAATAGAGGATGCGTGGACAACACTTGCACCCGAGACAGAGCTTCTTCGTCTTGAATGTGTATCAGAGCGTGAGGAAATTAATACAGAGGAAATTAATGAACAGGATGACATTCCTGAATATAGCACCACTGCCACCAACAGAGGAGGTGTCACGCCAATGTATGAGGCTCCCCAAATAGACCCAAATGTTATCCGATCCATGTATCAAAATCTTAATGCAACGCAGGCATCCATCTTCTATACAGTGCGTAAGTGGTGCATAAGACGTGTGTGTGGACAGAGCGCTGATCAGTTTTTTTACTTCGTCACTGGTGGTGCTGGAACAGGTAAATCACACCTCATCAAGTGCATCTACTCAGAGGCGTCAAAGATACTCCGCAAGTTGCCCTGCATCAGAGAGGAAAGAGACATGTCCATGCCTACTGTCCTTCTGACAGCATTCACTGGTACAGCAGCCTTTAACATATCTGGCAAGACATTGCATTCTGTCCTGAAACTCCCAAGAAGCCTTAAACCACCTTATCAGTGCCTAGGAAACTGTCTAGATGAAGTGAGAGCAACCTTGTCCAATGTTCAGATACTCATCATTGATGAAGTGTCCATGGTGTCAAAACCACTGTTCACATATGTCAACTGGAGGCTACAAGAAATCAAAGGCAGCAAAAAACCTTTTGGTGGAATTTCTGTAATGGTTGTTGGCGATTTCTTTCAGCTCCCTGCACCAGGCAAAGCTAAACCACTCTGTGTGTATGAGGATCATGTACTTGATTTCTGGAAGGACCAGTTTCAAATTGTCGCTCTCACAGAAATAATGCGTCAAAGAGATGATGTGCCATTTGCTGAACTGCTCAACAGGCTACGAGTGAAAAGCAAGGGAGAGGCCCTAACTGAAGCAGACAGAGCTCTACTTGGCCAGGCCATGTGTCAACCTGAAGACTGCCCTAAAAATGTCTTGCATCTCTTTGCAACCAATAAAGAAGTACAGCAACACAATGACAACACAATCTCTGCTCTGTACTCTGAACTGGTCAAAGTTGAAGCTCATGATTACAGAAAAGATCCTAGAACCGGACGCATGGAAAGGATTAAAGAGCCTGTTAAAGGATGCAAGGGAGAGTTACCTGATAGACTACAGATCGCTGAAGGTGCCCCAGTGATGTTAATCAGAAACATAGATGTTGAAGATGGACTTGTAAATGGCTCGTTTGGAAAGATTGCCAAGATTGTTTATGAAGTTGCAAATGGCAAGAAAGATGTAAAGATGGTTGGCATTGAACTTGACAGCCCACATGCAGGCCTGAGACACCGAAACAAAGTACCAGGACAGTCAGATAACTTGGTGTACATTGAAAGATTAGAAGAACCTCTAAACAAGAAAGGAGTACGGAGATTTATGCTACCATTAGTTCTGTCCTTTTCTTCAACGATTCACAAGGCCCAAGGTATGACCAGAGACACCGCTGTGGTTTCATTGAGCCGGATATTCGAACCAGGTATGGCATATGTGGCCCTGAGCAGAACGACCTCACTGCGTGGCCTGCGCATCATTGATTTTGATGAAAATAAAATTTATTCTGATCCAGAAGTCACAAGGTCTTTGGAACACATGCAAAGAGCAGATTTTGGAAATGCAATGCCCCTTCTGCACAGTCTACCATCAGTCAGCTCATCATCATGTCTAAAACTGGTTCACCATAACACAGAGGGACTTTCAGCGCATATTGATGATCTCAAGAAACACCATGAAATGTGCCTCGCAGATGTTTTGTGTTTTACTGAGACACACCTTTTCGGCACCTTTGTCCCAGATAACATCCAGCTGGAGAACTATCAGATGTATAAGCGGAACAGACATGTGTCATACTCTACTCTTTCTCATCTTGCTCAGAAGAATGGTGGAGGAGTTGCTGTATATGTTAAGAATCAACTTCAGGCTCGCCATGTACCATACATACAGGGAGTGACAGACCTTGAATTTCTGGTTGTGAAAGTCCAAGCCCCAGTGCCAGTGCTCCTTGCAGTGATTTACAGACCACCGGATTTCAACACAAACCAGTTTTTGCCAAATCTCTGCCACCTATTGGATGCCTTGCATGTTTTTGCTGATTGCCCAGTCATTGTCTGTGGAGATTTCAACGAGGATCTATTGGCCAATGGAAGAAAACCAATCTCTGAGTTGTTACTGTCTAGAGGTTTCACAAGTCTGATTACTACCGCTACCACCGAGAAGAACACTTTGTTGGACAACATCTTCATCTCTGATCCGCAACACTGTCACCATTCTGGTGTTCTACAAACATATTACAGTTATCATGATCCCGTGTTTTGTATTTTAAAGTAATCAACTGAACTGAACCTGAAAGAAGACCAACAATTTGTTGTAAAAGTTTCAAAAGATTGGATTGTATAATAGTTTGACGAATACAGCTTGTTAAGTCCTGTTAAATTGGTTGAGAAAAAAAATGGTTGAAAAAAAACCACAAAAAACATAGTTGAATTAATGAGTATGACAAAAGAGAAAAAGCTGAAGGAAGACCAACAACTTGCTTAAAGTTACTAAGAAAAAGCAAAAGGTTAAATTGTATCATAGTTTGAGGAATACAGTTTGTTGCAGTAGTTAGCAAAATGACAAATAAATCAAACAAAAATTTGTTCATTGTAAAGTTGTTTAAAAATGTACTGTAGAAATAGTCGATTTGATACAGCTGATAATAGTTTCTATTTGACATAGAATTGTCATGGAACATTTCATTGAAACATCGATTTAGTGTATGTATGTGTGTGTGTGTATCACTAAATGCCTTTTTTTTTCTTTTCTTTTTTTTGGAGATTTTGAGCAACTCAACAAGAAATGACTCTTCAAACTGTATGGGGGATGGAAAAGGTAAGTGGGCCTATGTAGATTGTAGCACAAAAAAAATAAAAATTAAATACAAATATTTACACTATACATTAAACTTTAAACTAACCGAATGCCTTCTTCTCATTTACAGATCTAGAGAAAACAACTAGGATATGGCTTCATGAAAGAAGATGAATATACCACTTTAAACTGAAAGAGGAAATAGATAATAATAAATTAACAATAAATAATCAAATAATATAAAACCTGTTTTCTCCTCATTATTCTTCATTTGTGGACAATATTTAACTTTTTTAAACTTTAACTTGGGAACTACTTTTAGAATAATTATCTAGCGATGGCCATAACATAGTTCTATTGTCAGATATTTGTGCACAAAAATTTTACTTTGATAAAACTTTTTAAAACTTTTTGCATGCACTATGTAATTTCCATGGAATTACAAATCTAGTTATTATTATTATTCCACTTACCAAAAACTGTGCAACTTATTGATCAGCAACTATGCAACTTAGCAACTTCATTCAACTACCGTTGCGTAGGTCTACATTTGGTGACTTATGCTAATTCAAAACCTTTTTTCTATCATTTACGTTTTTTGCGCTATTGGCGAAAAACTAGCGTCAAAAGTCCCATTGAAATGAATGGTGGAACTTTCAGCATTCTATTTCCCATTGTTGTAACCTTAGCCACTGTAGTGTAAACATTCCACTGGTCCTGCTGGCAGTCGGAACTTTAGGATCCATGAGAATTCTATGTCAACTAGAAACTATTATCAGCTGTATTAAATCAACTATTTCAACATTTTTAAGCAACTTTACAGTAAGCAACTTTTTATGTACTTATCCACAATGTACACTATGACGCAGCCGAAGGCTGCGTCCAACTTTTTCAACTAATTTAACTATTTTAACAAGCAACATCCATCCAACTATCATACAATTCAACTTTAAGAAACTTTTTCCTTTGTCAACTTTAATTGCAACCATCATCCTATGCATCAACTTCCACATTGATGACCTGGCAACCAACATGGCAACCGCTATATCCGCCCTAGCAACGGTCTAGCAACTACCTCAAACACTCAAGCTGCGTCCTCGGAACCACCCCCACGATGATGACCAACCACTCAACTTAGCACCCAACATGATCAACATGGCAACCAGCATAGCAACCGACATGTCCGCCCTAGCAACTGCCTAGCAACAGCTTCCAGCATCCTTGTAATGTCCTAGGAACTACTCCAACAATGATGATCTGGCAATGAACATAGCAACCAACATGATCAACGTAGCAACCAGCATAGCAACCTATGTGTCCGCCCTAGCAACGGCCTAGCAACAGCTTCCAGCACCCTTGCGACGTCTTAGGAACCACTCCAACAATGATGATCTTGCAATGAACATAGCAACCAACATGATAAACGTAGCAATCAGCATAGCAACCGACATGTCCGCCCTAGCAACGGCCTAGCAACAGCTTCCAGCAGCATAGTAATGTCCTGGGAACCACTCCAACAATGATGATCTGGCAATGAACATAGCAACCAACATGACCAACGTAGCAACCGGCATAGCAACCGCCATGTCCGCCTTAGCAACGCCCTAGCAACTACCTTAAGCAACTCTGCAACTTCTTAGAAACAACTTCAGCATTGATGACGTGGCAATCAACATTGCCACCAACATGACCAATGTAGCAACCCGCATAGCAACCGCCATGTCCGCCTTAGCAACGTCCTAGCAACTACCTTAAGCAACCTTGCAACTTCTTAGAAACAACTTCAGAATTGATGACGTGGCAATCAACATTGCAACCAACATGACCAATGTAGCAACCGGCATAGCAACAGCCATGTCCGCCTTAGCAACGCCCTAGCAACTAACTTAAGCAACCTTGCAACTTCTTAAAAACAACTTCAACATTGATGACGTGGCAATCAACATTGCAACCAACATGACCAATGTAGCAACCGGCATAGCAACCGCCATGTCCGCCTTAGCAACGCCCTAGCAACTAACTTAAGCAACCTTGCAACTTCTTAGAAACAACTTCAACATTGATGATGTGGCAATCAACATTGCAACCAACATGATCAGCGAAGCAACCGCCATGTCCGCCTTAGCAACACCCTAGCAACAACCTTAAGCAACCTTGCAACTTCTTAGAAACAACTTCAACATTGATGGCTTAGCAACCATATCATGTTTTAGTTCTATTTTACTTTGATAAAACTTTTTTTTATTCAAAACTTTCACTTTTTTAAACTTTTTGCATGCACTATGTAATTTCCATGGAATTACAAATCTAGTTATTATTATTCCACTTACCAAAAACTGTGCAACTTATTGATCAGCAACTATGCAACTTAGCAACTTCATTCAACTACCGTTGCGTAGGTCTACATTTGGTGACTTGAGCTAAATTTCAACTTTTTTCTATCGTTTACGGTTTTTGCGTTATCGGCGATAAACGAGCGTCAAAAGTCCCATTGAAATGAATGGTGGAACTTTCAGCATTCTATTTCCCATTGTTGTAACCTTAGCCACTGTAGTGTAAACATTCCACTGGTCCTGCTGGCAGTCGGAACTTTAGGATCCATGAGAATTCTATGTCAACTAGAAACTATTATCAGCTGTATTAAATCAACTATTTCAACATTTTTAAGCAACTTTACAGTAAGCAACTTTTTATGTACTTATCCACAATGTACACTATGACGCAGCCGAAGGCTGCGTCCAACTTTTTCAACTAATTTAACTATTTTAACAAGCAACATCCATCCAACTATCATACAATTCAACTTTAAGCAACTTTTGTCTTTGCCAACTTTAATTGCAACCATCATCCTATGCATCAACTTCCACATTGATGACCTGGCAACCAACATGGCAACCGCTATATCCGCCCTAGCAACGGCCTAGCAACTACCTCAAACACTCAAGCTGCGTCCCGGGAACCACTCCCACGATGATGACCAACCACTCAACTTAGCACCCAACATGATCAACATGGCAACCAGCATAGCAACCGACATGTCCGCCCTAGCAACTGCCTAGCAACAGCTTCCAGCATCCTTGTAATGTCATAGGAACTACTCCAACAATGATGATCTGGCAATGAACACAGCAACCAACATGATCAACGTAGCAACCAGCATAGCAACCTATGTGTCCGCCCTAGCAACGGCCTAGCAACAGCTTCCAGCACCCTTACGACGTCTTAGGAACCACTCCAACAATGACGATCTTGCAATGAACATAGCAACCAACATGATAAACGTAGCAATCAGCATAGCAACCGACATGTCCGCCCTAGCAACGGCCTAGCAACAGCTTCCAGCAGCCTAGTAATGTCCTGGGAACTACTCCAACAATGATGATCTGGCAATGAACATAGCAACCAACATGACCAATGTAGCAACCGGCATAGCAACCGCCATGTCCGCTTTAGCAACTAACTTAAGCAACCTTGCAACTTCTTAGAAACAACTTCAGCATTGATGACGTGGCAATCAACATTGCAACCAACATGATCAACATAGCAACCGGCATAGCAACCGCCATGTCCGCCTTAGCAACGCCCTAGCAACTATCTTAAGCAACCTTGCAACTTCTTAGAAACAACTTCAGCATTGATGACGTGGCAATCAACATTGCAACCAACATTACCAATGTAGCAACCGGCATAGCAACCGCCATGTCCGTCTTAGCAACGTCCTAGCAACTACCTTAAGCAAACTTGCAACTTCTCAGAAACAACTTCAACATTATTGGCCTAGAAACTATATCATCTTTTAGTTCTATAGTGTTCTATGTTTTAATTCATATTCGCCCTAGCAACGGTCTAGCAACAACTTCATTTTTTTTAGCATTTTTAAACTTTTTGCATGCACTATGTAATTTCCATGGAATTACAAATCTAGTTATTTTTATTCCACTTACCACTTTTGTGCGATTAATTCAGCTTAAACTATGCAACTTTGCAACTTCATTCAACTACCGTTGCGTAGGTCTACTTTTGGTGACTTGAGCTAAATCGAAACTTTTTTTCTATCGTTTACGGTTTGTGCGTTATCGCCGATAAACGAGCGTCAAACTTCCCATTGAAATGAATGGTGGAACTTTCAGCATTCTATTTCCCATTGTTGTAACCTTAGCCACTGTAGTGTAAACATTCCACTGGTCCTGCTGGCAGTCGGAACTTTAGGATCCATGAGAATTCTATGTCAAGTAGAAACTATTATCAGCTGTATTAAATCAACTATTTCAACATTTTTAAGCAACTTTACAATAAGCAACTTTTTATGCAATTATCCACAATGTACACTATGACGCAGCCGAAGGCTGCGTCCAACTTTTTCAACTTATTTAACTATTTTAACAAGCAACATTCATCCAACTATCATACAATTCAACTTTAAGCAACTTTTTCCTTTGGCAACCATCATCCTATGCAACAACTTCCACATTGATGACCTGGCAACCAACATGGCAACCGCTATATCCGCCCTAGCAACGGCCTAGCAACTACCTCAAACACTCAAGCTGCGTCCTGGGAACCACCCCCACGATGATGACCAACCACTCAACTTAGCACCCAACATGATCAACATGGCAACCAGCATAGCAACCGACATGTCTGCCCTAGCAACTGCCTAGCAACAGCTTCCAGCATCCTTGTAATGTCCTAGGAACTACTCAAACAATGATGATCTGGCAATTAACACAGCAACCAACATGATCAACGTAGCAACGGGCATAGCAACCGCCATTTCCGCCTTAGCAACGCCCTAGCAACAACCTTAAGCAACCTTGCAACTTCTTAGAAAACATTCAGCATTGATGACGTGGCAATGAACATTGCAACCAACATGATCAACGTAGCAACCGCCATAGCAACCGCCATGTCCGCCTTAGCAACGCCCTAGCAACTACCTTAAGCAACCTTGCAACTTCTTAGAAACAACTTCAGCATTAATGACGTGGCAATCAACATTGCAACCAACAAGATCAACGTAGCAACCGGCATAGCAACCGCCATGTCCGCCTTAGCAACGCCCTAGCAACTACCTTAAGCAACCTTGCAACTTCTTAGAAACAACTTCAGCATTGATGATGTGGCAATCAACATTGCAACCAACATGACCAATGTAGCAACCGGCATAGCAACCGCCATGTCCGCCTTAGCAACGCCCTAGCAACTACCTTAAGCAACCTTGCAACTTCTTAGAAACAACTTCAGCATTGATGACGTGGCAATCAACATTGCCACCAACATGACCAATGTAGCAACCGGCATAGCAACTGCCATGTCCGCCTTACTTTGATAAAACTTTTTTTTTTTTTACAAAACTTTTACTTTTTTAAACTTTTTGCATGCACTATGTAATTTCCATGGAATTACAAATCTAGTTATAGTGCATGCAAAGCAATGCACTATATTGTTATTCGGTGGCTTCTTATTATTATTATTATAGTGCATGCAAAGCAATGCACTATATTGTTATCTCCTGGCTTCTTATTATAGTGCATGCAAAGCAATGCACTATATTGTTATCTCCTGGCTTCTTATTATAGTGCATGCAAAGCAATGCACTATATTGTTATTCGGAGACTTCTTCTTATTATAGTGCATGCAAAGCAATGCACTATATTGTTATTCGGAGACTTCTTCTTATTATTTTTATTCCACTTACCACTTTTGTGCGATTAATTCAGCTTAAACTATGCAACTTTGCAACTTCATTCAACTACCGTTGCGTAGGTCTACTTTTGGTGACTTGAGCTAAATCGAAACTTTTTTCCTATCGTTTACGGTTTTTGCGTTATCGCCGATAAACGAGCGTCAAACTTCCCATTGAAATGAATGGTGGAACTTTCAGCATTCTATTTCCCATTGTTGTAACCTTAGCCACTGTAGTGTAAACATTCCACTGGTCCTGCTGGCAGTCGGAACTTTAGGATCCATGAGAATTCTATGTCAAGTAGAAACTATTATCAGCTGTATTAAATCAACTATTTCAACATTTTTAAGCAACTTTACAATAAGCAACTTTTTATGCAATTATCCACAATGTACACTATGACGCAGCCGAAGGCTGCGTCCAACTTTTTCAACTAAGTTAACTATTTTAACAAGCAACATTCATCCAACTATCATACAATTCAACTTTAAGCAACTTTTTCCTTTGGCAACCATCATCCTATGCAACAACTTCCACATTGATGACCTGGCAACCAACATGGCAACCGCTATATCCGCCCTAGCAACGGCCTAGCAACTACCTCAAACACTCAAGCTGCGTCCCGGGAACCACCCCCACGATGATGACTAACCACTCAACTTAGCACCCAACATGATCAACATGGCAACCAGCATAGCAACCGACATGTCTGCCCTAGCAACTGCCTAGCAACAGCTTCCAGCATCCTTGTAATGTCCTAGGAACTACTCAAACAATGATGATCTGGCAATTAACACAGCAACCAACATGATCAACGTAGCAACGGGCATAGCAACCGCCATTTCCGCCTTAGCAACGCCCTAGCAACAACCTTAAGCAACCTTGCAACTTCTTAGAAAACATTCAGCATTGATGACGTGGCAATGAACATTGCAACCAACATGATCAACGTAGCAACTGGCATAGCAACCGCCATGTCCGCCTTAGCAACGCCCTAGCAACTACCTTAAGCAACCTTGCAACTTCTTAGAAACAACTTCAGCATTAATGACGTGGCAATCAACATTGCAACCAACAAGATCAACGTAGCAACCGGCATAGCAACCGCCATGTCCGCCTTAGCAACGCCCTAGCAACTACCTTAAGCAACCTTGCAACTTCTTAGAAACAACTTCAGCATTGATGATGTGGCAATCAACATTGCAACCAACATGACCAATGTAGCAACCGGCATAGCAACCGCCATGTCTGCCTTAGCAACGCCCTAGCAACTACCTTAAGCAACCTTGCAACTTCTTAGAAACAACTTCAGCATTGATGACGTGGCAATCAACATTGCCACCAACATGACCAATGTAGCAACCGGCATAGCAACTGCCATGTCCACCTTAGCAACGCCCTAGCAACTACCTTAAGCAACCTTGCAACTTCTTAGAAACAACTTCAACATTGATGGCCTAGCAACCATATCATGTTTTAGTTCTATTGTCAGACATTTTTGCACAAAACTTTTACTTTGATAAAACTTTTTTTTTTTTTTACAAAACTTACTTTTTTAAACTTTTTGCATGCACTATGTAATTTCCATGGAATTACAAATCTAGTTATTTTTATTCCACTTACCACTTTTGTGCGATTAATTCAGCTTAAACTATGCAACTTTGCAACTTCATTCAACTACCGTTGCGTAGGTCTACTTTTGGTGACTTGAGCTAAATCGAAACTTTTTTTCTATCGTTTACGGTTTTTGCGTTATCGCCGATAAACGAGCGTCAAACTTCCCATTGAAATGAATGGTGGAACTTTCAGCATTCTATTTCCCATTGTTGTAACCTTAGCCACTGTAGTGTAAACATTCCACTGGTCCTGCTGGCAGTCGGAACTTTAGGATCCATGAGAATTCTATGTCAAGTAGAAACTATTATCAGCTGTATTAAATCAACTATTTCAACATTTTTAAGCAACTTTACAATAAGCAACTTTTTATGCAATTATCCACAATGTACACTATGACGCAGCCGAAGGCTGCGTCCAACTTTTTCAACTAATTTAACTATTTTAACAAGCAACATTCATCCAACTGTCATACAATTCAACTTTAAGCAACTTTTTCCTTTGGCAACCATCATCCTATGCAACAACTTCCACATTGATGACCTGGCAACCAACATGGCAACCGCTATATCCGCCCTAGCAACGGCCTAGCAACTACCTCAAACACTCAAGCTGCGTCCCGGGAACCACCCCCACGATGATGACCAACCACTCAACTTAGCACCCAACATGATCAACATGGCAACCAGCATAGCAACCGACATGTCTGCCCTAGCAACTGCCTAGCAACAGCTTCCAGCATCCTTGTAATGTCCTAGGAACTACTCAAACAATGATGATCTGGCAATTAACACAGCAACCAACATGATCAACGTAGCAACGGGCATAGCAACCGCCATTTCCGCCTTAGCAACGCCCTAGCAACAACCTTAAGCAACCTTGCAACTTCTTAGAAAACATTCAGCATTGATGACGTGGCAATGAACATTGCAACCAACATGATCAACGTAGCAACCGGCATAGCAACCGCCATAGCAACCGCCATGTCCGCCTTAGCAACGCCCTAGCAACTACCTTAAGCAACCTTGCAACTTCTTAGAAACAACTTCAGCATTAATGACGTGGCAATCAACATTGCAACCAACAAGATCAACGTAGCAACCGGCATAGCAACCGCCATGTCCGCCTTAGCAACGCCCTAGCAACTACCTTAAGCAACCTTGCAACTTCTTAGAAACAACTTCAGCATTGATGATGTGGCAATCAACATTGCAACCAACATGACCAATGTAGCAACCGGCATAGCAACCGCCATGTCCGCCTTAGCAACGCCCTAGCAACTACCTTAAGCAACCTTGCAACTTCTTAGAAACAACTTCAGCATTGATGACGTGGCAATCAACATTGCCACCAACATGACCAATGTAGCAACCGGCATAGCAACTGCCATGTCCGCCTTAGCAACGCCCTAGCAACTACCTTAAGCAACCTTGCAACTTCTTAGAAACAACTTCAACATTGATGGCCTAGCAACCATATCATGTTTTAGTTCTATTGTCAGACATTTTTGCACAAAACTTTTACTTTGATAAAACTTTTTTTTTTTTTTACAAAACTTTTACTTTTTTAAACTTTTTGCATGCACTATGTAATTTCCATGGAATTACAAATCTAGTTATTATTATTATTCCACTTACCAAAAACTGTGCAACTAATTGATTAGCAACTATGCAACTTAGCAACTTCATTCAACTACCGTTGCGTAGGTCTACATTTGGTGACTTGAGCTAAATCGAAACTTTTTTCTATCGTTTACGGTTTTTGCGTTATCGGCGATAAACGAGCGTCAAAAGTCCCATTGAAATGAATGGTGGAACTTTCAGCATTCTATTTCCCATTGTTGTAACCTTAGCCACTGTAGTGTAAACATTCCACTGGTCCTGCTGGCAGTCGGAACTTTAGGATCCATGAGAATTCTATGTCAACTAGAAACTATTATCAGCTGTATTAAATCAACTATTTCAACATTTTTAAGCAACTTTACAGTTTGCAACTTTTTATGTACTTATCAACAATGTACAGCTTGACGCAGCCGAAGGCTGCGTCCAACTTTTTCAACATATTTAACTATTTTAACAAGCAACATTCATCCAACTATCATACAATTCAACTTTAAGCAACTTTTTCCTTTGCCAACTGTAAATGCAACCATCATCCTATGCAACAACTTCCACATTGATGACCTGGCAACCAACATGGCAACCGTTATATCCGCCCTAGCAACAGCCTAGCAACTACCTTAAACACTTATGCTACGTCCCGGGAACCACCCCCACGATGATGACCAACCACTGAACTTAGCACCCAACATGATCAACATGGCAACCAGCATAGCAACCAACATGTCCGCCTTAGCAACGCCCTAGCAACAACCTTAAGCAACCTTGCAACTTCTTCGAAACCACTTCAACATTGATGAGGTGGCAATCAACATTGCAACCAACAAGATCAGCGTAGCAACCGGCATAGCAACCGCCATGTCCGCCTTAGCAACGCCCTAGCAACTACCTTAAGCAACCTTGCAACTTCTTAGAAACAACTTCAGCATTGATGACGTGGAAATCAACATTGCAACCAACATGACCAATGTAGCAACCGGCATAGCAACCGCCATGTCCGCCTTAGCAACGCCCTAGCAACTACCTTAAGCAACCTTGCAACTTCTTAGAAACAACTTCAGCATTGATGACGTGGCAATCAACATTGCAACCAACATTACCAATGTAGCAACCGGCATAGCAACCGCCATGTCCGTCTTAGCAACGCCCTAGCAACTACCTTAAGCAACCTTGCAACTTCTTAGAAACAACTTCAGCATTCATGACGTGGCAATCAACATTGCCACCAACATGACCAATGTAGCAACCGGCATAGCAACCGCCATGTCCGCCTTAGCAACGCCCTAGCAACTACCTTAAGCAACCTTGCAACTTCTTAGAAACAACTTCAGCATTGATGACGTGGCAATCAACATTGCAACCAACATGACCAATGTAGCAACCGGCATAGCCACCAACATGACCAATGTAGCAACCGGCATAGCAACTGCCATGTCCGCCTTAGCAACGCCCTAGCAACTAACTTAAGCAACCTTGCAACTTCCTAGAAACAACTTCAACATTGATGACGTGGCAATCAACATTGCAACCAACATGACCAATGCAGCAACCGGCATAGCAACCGCCATGTCCGCCTTAGCAACGCCCTAGCAACTAACTTAAGCAACCTTGCAACTTCTTAGAAACAACTTCAACATTGATGACGTGGCAATCAACATTGCAACCAACATGATCAGCGAAGCAACTGCCATGTCCGCCTTAGCAACGCCCTAGCAACAACCTTAAGCAACCTTGCAACTTCTTAGAAACAACTTCAACATTGATGGCCTAGCAACCATATCATGTTTTAGTTCAGACATTTTTGCACAAAACTTTTACTTTGATAAAACTTTTTTTTTCCAAAACTTTTACTTTTTTAAACTTTTTGCATGCACTATGTAATTTCCATGGAATTACAAATCTAGTTATTATTATAGTGCATGCAAAGCAATGCACTATATTGTTCTTCGGGGACTTCTTCCTCTTATTATTATTCTTCCACACTATTTGTGCGATTAATTCAGCTTAAACTATGCAACTTAGCAACTTCATTCAACTACCGTTACGTAGGTCTACATTTGGTGCCTTGAGCTAAATCGAAACTTTTTTTGTATCGTTTACGGTTTTTGCGTTATCGGCGATAAACGAGCGTCAAAAGTCCCATTGAAATGAATGGTGGAACTTTCAGCATTCTATTTCCCATTGTTGTAACCTTAGCCACTTACTGTAAACATTCTACTGGTCCTGCTGGCAGTCGGAACATTAGGATCCATGAGAATTCTATGTCAACTAGTAACTATTATCAGCTGTATTAAATCAACTATTTCAACATTTTTAAGCAACTTTACAGTAAGCCACTTTTTATGTACTTATCCACAATCTACTGGTTGACGCAGCCAAAGGCTGCGTCCAACTTTTTCAACTAATTTAACTATTTTAACTAGCAACATTCATCCAACTATCATACAATTCAACTTTAAGCAACTTTTTCCTTTGGCAACTGTAAATGCAACCATCATCCTATGCAACAACTTCCACATTGATGACCTGGCAACCAACATGGCAACCACTATATCCGCCCTAGCAACTACCTCAAACACTTATGCTACGTCCCGGGAACCCCCCCCCACAATGATGACCAACGACTCAACTTAGCACCCAACATGATCAACATGGCAACCAGCGTAGCAACCGATATGTCCGCCTTAGCAACGCCCTAGCAACAACCTTAAGCAACCTTGCAACTTCTTAGGAACAACTTCAACATTGATGACGTGGCAACCAACATTGCAACCAACATGATCAACGTAGCAACCGGCATGGAAACCCCCATGCCTGCCTTAGCAACACCCTCGCAACTACCTTAAGCAACCTTGCGACTTCTTAGAAACAACTTCAGCATTGATGACGTGGCAATCAACATTGCGACCAACGTGATCAACGTAGCAACCGGCGTAGCAACCGGCATAGCAACCGCCATGTCCGCCTTAGCAACGCCCTAGCAACTACCTTAAGCAACCTTGCAACTTCTTAGAAATAACTTCAGCATTGATGACGTGAGTATTTACATTGCAACCAACATGATCAACGTAGCAATCGGCATAGCAACTGCCATGTCTGCCTTAGCAACGCCCTTGGAACAACCTTAAGCAACCTTGCAAGATGGCGGGGCAATCAATATTGCAACCAACATGATCAATGTAGCAACCGGCATAACAACCGCAATATCCGCCTTAGCAACGGCCTAACAACAGCTTCCAGCACCTTTGCAACGTCTTAGGAAGCACGTCCTCCACATTAATGACCTTGCAATCAACATATCAGCTAACACGATCAATATAGCAACTAGCATAAAAACGACCATGTCCGCCCTAGCAACAACCAAGCAACAGCTTCTAGCAGCCTTGCAACGTCATAGGATACACGGCCACAATGATAAGCTAGCAATATACTGTACATAGCAACCAATATGAATTATATAGCAACCAACATAGCAACCGCCATGTCCGCCTTAGCAACGTCCTAGCAACAACCTTAAAGATGACATAGAATGGATTAATTGAGTATTGTACCTTGTTCTCTGATGTTAAAATACAATATATTCAATTGTATTTTGTCAAAAAGAAGATCAAGTGATATTTCACAAGCCTAGTTAACACCTCATATTTAAGATGTGTATTGAAATGGGTTTTTTGCCTAAACAACGCCTGACTCTGGCCACCTTAATTGAACTGCAATGGCTTTGTGCTATTTGACATCATTTGTAGGCTTTGTTCTAATTCGCCCATCATTTAATGGCTATTTCTAAATGTAGGATTTCCATATGAAAGAGGGCAGAACCATGCCTCATGTTCATGATTGCTCTTTGACCATCCACAACCTCTCTTAATTCATCAAAACCAATGTAAAAGTGGTTTTCCATTCTATGTCTCCTTTAAGCAACCTTGCAACTTCTCAGAAACAACTTCCACGTTGATGTCCTAGCAACTGTATCATGTTTTAGTTCTATTGTAAGACATTTTTGCACAAAACTTTTACTTTGATAAAACTTCTTTAAACTTTTTGCATGCACTATGTAATTTCCATGGAATTACAAATCTAGTTATTATTATTCCACTTACCAAAAACTGTGCAACTAATTGATTAGCAACTATGCAACTTAGCAACTTCATTCAACTACCGTTGCGTAGGTCTACATTTGGTGACTTGAGCTAAATCGAAACTTTTTTTCTATCGTTTACGGTTTTTGCGTTATCGGCGATAAACGAGCGTCAAAAGTCCCATTGAAATGAATGGTGGAACTTTCAGCATTCTATTTCCCATTGTTGTAACCTTAGCCACTGTAGTGTAAACATTCCACTGGTCCTGCTGGCAGTCGGAACTTTAGGATCCATGAGAATTCTATGTCAACTAGAAACTATTATCAGCTGTATTAAATCAACTATTTCAACATTTTTAAGCAACTTTACAGTTTGCAACTTTTTATGTACTTATCAACAATGTACAGCTTGACGCAGCCGAAGGCTGCGTCCAACTTTTTCAACATATTTAACTATTTTAACAAGCAACATTCATCCAACTATCATACAATTCAACTTTAAGCAACTTTTTCCTTTGCCAACTGTAAATGCAACCATCATCCTATGCAACAACTTCCACATTGATGACCTGGCAACCAACATGGCAACCGTTATATCCGCCCTAGCAACAGCCTAGCAACTACCTTAAACACTTATGCTACGTCCCGGGAACCACCCCCACGATGATGACCAACCACTGAACTTA
>JAODXP020007683.1:77500-80338 GCA_027497455.2 Sardinella longiceps | reverse complement strand
GACTTCACACAGTCAGTCTCCCCAACTAGACTTCACACAGTCAGTCTCCCCAACTAGACTTCACACAGCCAGCCTCCTCAACTAGACTTCACACAGCCAGTCTCCCCAACTAGACTTCACACAGTCAGTCTCCCCAACTACAGCCAGCCTCCCCAACTAGACTTCACACAGTCAGCCTCCCCAACTAGACTTCACACAGTCAGCCTCCCCAACTAGACTTCACACAGTCAGCCTCCCCAACTAGACTTCACACAGTCAGTCTCCCCAACTAGACATCACACAGCCAGCCTCCTCAACTATAGACAGTCTCCTCAACCAGACCTGATATAGCCAGCCTCCTCAATTAGACTTGATATTGATATCCTCCCTTACAAGACTTGATATTGACAGTCTCCCCAACTAGACTTGAAATAGACAATCTCCCCAACTACCAGGTGGCTCAGTGGAAGAGTGCTGGTCTGCAGTGTGAGTGTGTGTGCTGCCTTAGAGGATATGGGTTCAAAGCCTGAGAAGGGCTAAGTGTGTGTGCTACCTTAGAGGAAGGGCTAAGTGTGTGTGCCTTAGAGGGATGGGCAAAGCCTGAGAAGGGCTAAGTGTGTGTGCTGCCTTAGAGGAGATGGGTTCAAAGCCTGAGAAAGGCTAAGTGTGTGTGCTGCCTTAGAGGAGATGGGTTCAAAGCCTGAGAAGGGCTAAGTGTGTGTGCTGCCTTAGAGGAGATGGGTTCAAAGCCTGAGAAAGGCTAAGTGTGTGTGCTGCCTTAGAGGAGATGGGTTCAAAGCCTGAGAAGGGCTAAGTGTGTGTGCTGCCTTAGAGGAGATGGGTTCAAAGCCTGAGAAGGGCTAAGTGTGTGTGCTGCCTTAGAGGAGATGGGTTCAAAGCCTGAGAAGGGCTAAGTGTGTGTGCTGCCTTAGAGGAGATGGGTTCAAAGCCTGAGAAGGGCTAAGTGTGTGTGCTGCCTTAGAGGAGATGGGTTCAAAGCCTGAGAAGGGCTAAGTGTGTGTGCTGCCTTAGAGGATATGGGTTCAAAGCCTGAGAAGGGCTAAGTGTGTGTGCTGCATTAGAGGAGATGGGTTCAAAGCCTGAGAAGGGCTAAGTGTGTGTGCTGCCTTAGAGGAGATGGGTTCAAAGCCTGAGAAAGGCTAAGTGTGTGTGCTACCTTAGAGGAGATGGGTTCAAAGCCTGAGAAGGGCTAAGTGTGTGTGCTGCCTTAGAGGAGATGGGTTCAAAGCCTGAGAAGGGCTAAGTGTGTGTGCTGCCTTAGAGGAGATGGGTTCAAAGCCTGAGAAGGGCTAAGTGTGTGTGCTGCCTTAGAGGAGATGGGTTCAAAGCCTGAGAAGGGCTAAGTGTGTGTGCTGCCTTAGAGGAGATGGGTTCAAAGCCTGAGAAGGGCTAAGTGTGTGTGCTGCCTTAGAGGATATGGGTTCAAAGCCTGAGAAGGGCTAAGTGTGTGTGCTGCCTTAGAGGAGATGGGTTCAAAGCCTGAGAAGGGCTAAGTGTGTGTGCTGCCTTAGAGGATATGGGTTCAAAGCCTGAGAAGGGCTAAGTGTGTGAAGAGACATTGGGTTGGATGAGTGAAAGAGAACTTGGCAAACAGGGTCATTGTTGGGTACAGGTAGAAAGAGTCCAGTGTAAAACAAGTCATTTTGTTGTCAGTGCCAATTATGGCAGGCAACAAGTTGCAGAGTTTGACCACCTAAAACACGTTATAATCCCCTGTATCTATCCTGTATTTCTTCGGGGGGCCAAGTAAGCCCCCCCATTTCTTCCTCTTTCAAGCTCCATCTTCTGCTCCTCTCCCCCTGGGAATCATCATCGGTATAGTCCATGGAGGTCCTCCACAGGTCCTTTGTCAGCAGGCAGAGCTGGGATTGAACCAGCGACCTTGGGGATGGGGGTCTCTGATGCTACCGCTGCACCACTGGCTCCTCCGGGGTGGTGGGATGTTCCCTGTTCACACAAGTCCTCAGGTGCCAGTATAGTGTAGCGCTTAAACAATGTCTGCTTTCATCCAAAGCAACTCACATTGTGCTAACTATAAATTACATGAGGACCAGTAACCCACAAGAATAACAGCGCCTATTGGGATTTGAACCCATGTTTTATAGGCAGCTCACAACATGGTAGCCATGTTCCTAAACCACTACACCACCTCAGGTCCAGTCAGGCTTCAACTGAAACTGTGTAATGTCTTCTGCACTGATCACCCTACTGAAGGTCCTAGTGTCAGTGGTCAAGGTTATGTTGGGTCATGAATGAAATAGTTAAAGACAAGTGTGACACTGACAATTATCACCCGGTGGAATGGAATAGGCCTACTGTTTTATAATTGGCTGTCAGAATGTCTGTTAATTCTTGACAACAGGACACCTGTGACGTTTCTCAGGTAAATAAGTTTCACCAGCGTTCCATATCAATGCTCTTTAGAATGCAGCCTTGTGGATCATATGAAAATAGTACCCCAACCGAACAGGATAACTTATTTCAAAATAGAGCCACATGTTTCTTTTATTTTCCAGAATATTCAGAGTTCAGTGAAATAATTTAATCCAATCTAATCTAGCAATTTAATTATTATCATTTACAATAAAAGTGACTGCAGACCAAAGATCTGCCACGAGACGGGCTGCAATGTTCTAAACACCTGCAATATTCTAAAACTCATCTACAGTTGCTACGGCTGCAATGTTCTAAACACCTGCAACATTCTAAAACTCATCTACAGTTGCTACGGCTTGAAACTGCTTGCAACGATATGCAACGATTGATTGACAGCGCTGCAACTCCTCTGTATAACCGTCTCGTCTCGTCTCGTCTCATCTCGTCTCGCGCCAGATCTTC
>JAODXP020007683.1:50000-60000 GCA_027497455.2 Sardinella longiceps | reverse complement strand
GTTGTTTTAAAATCTTTGCCGTTTGTATGATTTTGTTATTTCTTATAATTATATCAAACTTATAGAAAACACAACACCTCCCACTTAAGTTCCTGATCTTATGATCCAGGGAACTTACCAACCCTTTAACCTTTCTTAGTGACACACACCCTTTTTTTTTCACAATTTTTTTTTTTTTTTTTTTTCTTTTTTTCACATTGTTCTCATGTAAGTGTGAGTGTCCAATGTCCAAGTCCTTTGGCAGGTGTGGTGCACTGCCTGAATGCGCATGTGTTTCATTCTTCATGAATGTGCAATATGTCGGGCATGGTGGCAGCGCTAGGCTTGCACCAACCAGCCTATGTGCAATGTAATGGACATGGTGGCAGCGCTAGGCTTGCACCAACCAGCCAATGAGGGGCAGGGGCAATGAAATGTTGGGTAGATGTGGGTGACAAGGGGTTTGGGCAGTGTGCGGAATGAGGGGGTTCAGGGAGAGGCAGGGGGTCATGGTGGATGGAATGGAGGGGTTTGGTCCTCCACTGGAAGAAGGACCACCAGCCTTCTCACGTCTCTTCTCAGAACTGCCATAGGCAGTGAAGAACCCTTCTTTCGGCCACCTGCCAGGGAAACAGGAAGGCCAGCACAAGTTGTGATGTCGGCATCCCTGACAATCCCTTTGCTGTCTGGGTAGACGGTCAGAATCCGACCCAGACGGAACTGACCCCTCAATGCATTCGGGTCAGCGATCCAGACGATATCGCCAACTTTGACGTTCCTCTGTGTTCGGTGCCACTTGTGTCGAATGAACAAGTTTGGGCCAGCTAGTTCTCTCCACTTTGCCCAGAACCGGTCTACTCCAATTTGGATCGCCCTCAATCGACGCCAGGGATGGGTTTCTATATCAAGCCCACAGGTGTCTCCTTCAACTGATGCTCGGCCCAATATCAGGGAATTGGGAGTCAAATACTTGATCGAATCTTCCTGTTCCTGAGCTCTGGCATCGATTGGGCGTTCATTTGTCAAGTTGGCTGCCTGGTAAAACAGAGTTTGGAGCTCTCCCCATGTGAGAGACCCTGTGACTCCTCCAAGACTTGTGAGAGCCCTCTTCAAAAGCTTCACAGCGGCTTCCGCAGCTCCATTTCTGTGGGGTGCATCTGCTGGGTGGAACTCCCACTTCCACTCAGTCCCATTCTTGGCAGCTACATCTTCAATGGACACAGCCTGCAAGCAATCCAGATGTTTATGCAGCTCAAGCAAGGCTGGTTTGGCACCGACAAAGTTGGTGCCTCTATCGGACCATAGCTTTCTTGGATGCCCCCTCAGAGCGGCAAAGCGGGAGTACGCTTGGAAGAAGCTTTCTGTTGACTGGTCATCTGTGATGTCCACATGGACAGCTCTCGAGGCCATGCAACAGTAAACAATACCCCATACCTTCTTGCTTGTCCTTCTTTTAACAGCGTCTTTCACTTCGAATGGACCAAACAGATCAAGGGTAGTGTACTCAAACGGATTTGCTCTTTTGGTACGCTCTTGAGGGAGATCGCTCATTATTTGCTGACACATCTTGGCCTTTCTTTTTCTGCAGGTGACACAGTCATTCAGCACCTTCTTGACCGTTCTTCGTCCCTGCACAATCCAGGCCTTACTTCTGGTCCGTAGAAGGGTAGAGGCGACACCCTCATGATTCTCTTCATGTGCCTCCCTGGCCAGTAGGGTTGCCAGCCATGACTGGCATGGGATTAAAGGTACAGCCACTCTATCCTCTTCCCAGCGTTGGATTCTCCCTCCACAGAGTAAGAGTCCTGTCTTTTCCTCCTTCAGGACCACCAGGCGATTCAAGGTAGTGTCACGGAACTTGACATCATCCTGAGCTTCAAGTGCTAGATCTTTGAATGCTGATGTTCTTTCTTCCACTGACAGGTAAGGTCTCACCTCCCACTTTGACTGCATAGGGGCCTGGCTGTTGCCACCCAGCCAGGTCTCAACTGCCCGTCTCAGCCAGGCTATGGTACCGCACAACCTTGTCAGTGAACTGAAACTTTGAGGGTCCACAAGACGCACAAGAGCAATACTGAATGGACCTGACCATTTCTTGGACTTAGATTTGGCTTCTACTGTGATCGCAGCCGAGAACGCCTTCCTCCGAAGTGCCCCAATCTCTTCGGTGGGAGTGATCTCTCTAGCAGTTTTCACAGGCCAGTCAGCCTCTGGCCATTTCAAGAATTCAGGTCCTTCTTGCCACATGGAACCCTCAGCAAGCTCTTCAGGGGATGCTCCCCTTGTGATGATGTCAGCGATGTTCTCTTTTCCCTCAACCCATCTCCAGTTATCCACGGGTCCAGCCTTTTGGATTTCTCCTATGCGATTGGCAAAAAATGTCTGATAGCCATAGCTATCCTTTTGGATGGCTCCAAGAATTGTCTGGCTATCGACAAAATGAATCCAGCGGTTGACCTTGATGTGACAGTGCTTTTCGAAGTATGCCTTCAGACGGGTTGCAAAGACGGCTCCGCAAAGCTCCGCTTTAATAACATCACCCTTCTGATCTAGAGGAGTGAGTTTGGCTTTTGACTCCACCAGCCTTACCACGACGCCATCTTTCTTTGTCTCCCACCGAAGATAAAGGACAGCTCCATAAGAAGCTTCGCTGCCATCAGAAAAGGTTATCCCCATCGGATGACCTACGCCACCATGGGGTGTAAGGCTTCTTTTGAATCGGATTTGACCAAGCCTGACATACTGCTCGAATAGGACTATCGCAGCCTCTCGAAGCCGGGGTGAGAGGGGATCATCCCAGGTGTCCTTGCAGGGACGTCCTCCTCCTGCTTCCTGAAATGATTCCCTTACGAGCATCACACCTCGTTGCTTGGCGGGTGAGGCCAGGCCGATGGGGTCGTAGAACCCTGCTATTTGACTAAGCAGTATGCGCCGGGTAAGTGGGTCAGGGGTGCGGTGTCTGATCTCATCTTCCTGTAAATCCAGCCCAGTCCTCATCTTTCCTCTTCTTTTTGAAAAGTTCACTGATGTCAAGAAATACAGTTTATCTGATTCAGGCTCATAGCCCATTCCCAGTGCTTTGTTCTCCTCATCCCGCATCTGGTTGGGAAGTATCAAAGTCTTGGGCGTTGCATCATTGCTGGGGTCAGTGGACTTCTCACTCCTCCCACTTTGGCCGGTTAGGACCCAGGGCTTGAGGGAGAAGCCGCCTGCTTTTAAGATTTTTTCCACTCCCTTGGTCATCCTAATCAAAGCTTGCTGGTCGTTATGTGATGTCAGAATGTCATCGACATAGCAGTCCTCCACAACGATCCGGCGTTCTGCAATCATGGATGCAAATTGTGGCAGGTTTGCAGTCTCTCTCATGGCAACCTGAGCGATGCACCCAGCAGGCTTGTCACCAATATTGACTCGGACGACAGCGAACTCTTCAATTTCATCTTTTGGGTCATCCCTCCAGAGAAATCGATGAAGATGTACCTCCTCGTCCTTCAGCCACACTGAATTGTACATTTTCTTTACATCACCAAGGGCAGCGTACAATCCGCTTCGGAATCTTAGGAGCACACCTCGAATCGGGTTGAGAACATCTGGGCCTTTGTGCAGGAGGTTGTTCAGACTCACTCCTTTAAATTCCTGGCTACTGTTCCAGACTATCCTGACTGGCGTCGAGCTAGAGTGAGGATTTGGGGCCACTAGGTGGCTGATATACCAGATTGGACCGTTCCAGCTTTCAATCTCTTCTTTTGTGAGCTTGACGGCTGCGCCTCTAGACACCATCTCATGGATCTGTTCTCCATAAGCTGTTTTCCATGCAGGTTCTTTAGCTAGTCGAGCCTCAGTGTTCTGGAATGTGGCTTCCACTGCTCGGCGGTTATCCGGCAAAGTCACTGGGTTGGCTTTCCATGGGTAGGCCGCGTCCCAGTGTGGTGCATTACTGTGCTTGTCTGCTAACACATAAGTGAGGCATTCTTTTATCTTCTCTAACTCTCTCTCTTCTCCGAGGGTCATCTCTTTGCCTCCCGGAGGACACTTGCTGCACTTGCAGCCTCCGCACTTTGGGACACAAGCGGCGCCAATGCTATCCCACTTAAACCACTCAAGCACCTCCTTGTTTGTGGCAGTGGTGCTGCTGAGTGTCACCTCTTTCATCCTTGCTGGAACATCCTCATCCAGGTCTATGGTGTCCACCAGAACCTCTTTGTACATCTTTGAGGATGTTCTCATGGATCTTGCAAAGTGAGTCTCGGATTGGTGCAGTGTCAGGTCGACCACCTCAAAGAGATCAGGGTGAGTACCACCCACAGTTTTACCTAGTGGGCCGTCCCAGAGGACTAAGTCTCCCTCTATCTTGAGTGGCTGTGGGACCAGGCGACCCTCCCTGTGACTGATTAAGAGATCAACGTTCTCGGGACGGACCAGCTCTTCTGCAGCAGTGCCAGGAAATATCTTTTGCAGTTGCTGTGAAGTGACAGGTTGGCTTATTTCTGCAATACTCTCCAGGCCATAGCAGAGCAGTTTGTGTTCCATTATCGTCCCCTTAGTAGTCTTCACTCGAAGTCGCAGGGAGTACCTCTTGGTTGTGACGGTCTTCGTCATCCCTCCAATTCCATGGACAATCAACTTGATACTCTCACCAACCAGTCCAAGGCGCTGGGCAGCGTCGTTGGTTATATAGTTGGTGTCGGAGGCAAGGTCAATAAGAGTGCCGATCAGCTGGCCTGAGTTAGTTGTTACTTCCAGCAACATCATTACAACTGGGTACTCTTTCAGTCCACTTCCAGCAGTGCAGATTGTAGTTGAGGCTTTGTTGGAAAATGCCTTCCTGAACTCTGCTCTTAGTTCTGGAGTGACTTTCGCCAGGAGCTCTTCTTGATAGCTGGTTAGCCCAAGACCCTTTTTATCTACCCTCTTGGTAACTTGCTCCTCACAAGCAGCATTTCTCTCATGTGCGATGGACTTGGGACAGAGCAGGTAGTGGTGAGAATCATCTTTGCGGCAGTCCGCTTTACTGCAGAGGAACTTTCGGTTGCAGCGGCCATCCTTTAGGTGGAAGCACAGGCACTGATTGCATATCCCATTGGTCTTTAGATGGGCCTTTCTCCTCTGGAGATCCATCTCCCTGAAGTCTTTGCAGGCAAACAGCCTGCCAGCATGTGTTTCATCAGCACAAGCAGTGCATGACCCTGGACGTTGGTTCTGCTGAGGTCCTCTTTGGCCTGAGGTGGCTTTGGAGAACGCTTTCTTGACTCCTCTCTCAGGTCTGTCTGCTGGTCCTTTCACTGAAGAGCTTCCCTCTCCAGGGCTTGCTTCCAGTTGATCGAGCTCCTCCAGGATTGCCTCCTGTTTCTTCAGAAAGCGCAGTAGACAGTCAAAGTGGTTGAGTGGAACAAATCCAGAAGCCGCCTTAGACTTGTGGGTAATCCATTTCTCCTTTAGAGAGCTTGGAAGTTTACTTTCAAGGGACTGTGCCACCCAACGGTTCTTGATAACATCTTCTTCTCCAAGGATAGCAAGATTGCTAAGGGCCCGCTCTACAGCTTGGATGAGCTCTATTGCTTTCCTGGGATTGTTTCCTTTTACAGGTGGTAGGCTCTGGACCTCTTCGGATATCTTCAGGACAATTTTCGCCTTATTTCCGAAGCGGTTATCAAGGCGCCGGAACATCTCATCTGCTGATGCACAGCTGGACAGGACCAACTCTTTCTTGACCTTGTCACTTAGGCTTGCTAGGAGGTGGAACCTTGTAACACCAGCCGTCCTCTGTGGATTTCCTAGCTTCTCCAGCTCTTCCCACTCAGCTTTCCACCGGTAATAATCAGTCATGTCTCCTGAGAACATGGGCAGACGAGTTCTTTCGAGACTGATCTGAGGTCTAATGCCATATGCCTCAGGATGCATGCCAGAGTTGCTTTGTGGTGGCGCAGGTAAGTTTGGGATGGTAGGTTGTCCGTTGTCTTCCGTTTCTTCAACAGCTTCTACCGCATCAGACTCTTCTGCCTGCCTCAAATTTTGCCAGCTTTGCACCCAGTCATGGAGTTTCAGTCTCAGCCTGTATAGCTGCTGCTCATATACAGTCATCTTGGCTCCAGCAACAAGACCTCCCCATTCAAGAATTTTGCCCTCAAGCATGTTGATCCTCTCCAGAAGAGTCTCTCTCAGGACTTGACGGTCCCTCTCTGGCAACTCCTTCACATCTGTATTTTCAACTTCGGCACACTTCTCCTCCGCACCCTCAGCATACAGCTTTAAGTCAACATAGGCAAATTTGGACCATAATTTTTCTTTAGCGAGTTGGAGTGTTTCTGTATAAATGGCAAGACACTTCGCCGTCTTCTCTTGCACATTAGCCTGATTTTGAGCCACATCACCTTCTTCTGATTCCAATTCTCCCAGGGCATCAACATATTCAACACCGGTATCATGCACCTTTCCAAAGTCCATACTGAGTGTTCTGATTTCGTCGATAAGTGCCTTTTTTTCTAGGAGATCAACAGTGAGGGTCAGTCTGTTGGCTTTCTTGCTGAAGACAGCTTGTGCTGTTGAGCGCTTTCCCTTCAGGGCTGTTAATTTTGCTGCATCCATCTTCTTTTTCCCAAATGGCCAAGGCACTGCTTTTAGAGGGGTCTATTCGTTCTATTCCTCTTTCTTTGGCGCCCCTCACTGGTCACAAGTGGAGTGGCAGAAGACTTAGCAGTTAGCTTGATGCGCTCAGGCCGTTGGTTTATTACTGTTCCGTTATTCTCCCCACGGAAAGGGCAATCCGGTGCACAAGGGATATTACTCAAACTTCAGTATTTCCATTTTTTATGCTTATTTATTTAAGTTGCAGTTGTTTTTTCAGTTGTTTAGTTAGAAGCATTTGTTTTAGTTAGGTAGTTAGGTAATAAACCTGAAAATGCAATAAATACAATGTATCACTTTAAGTGAATAATAAATATGACAATGTATCACAAAACAGCCCAAATATCATAGTAAATAGCATTACCCCATGATATTTATCATCAAAACATAAAGTAACTAATAATAGAAATTAAATACATTAATCAAATGCAAATACACAATATAATAATAATAATAATAATAATAATAATACATTTCATAATGCAAACATCATTAATAATACTTCATATGTATTCACGTCACACTTTATGCACCATATTCAAACCACACTAAAGGCCTAAGCCTATTCAGTCATTTAGTTCCTATGCCAAAGAAAACTACACTTCCCACAATGCCTTGCGGCAAAACAGGAAGCGCAGCACTCACGTTACTCACGCCGGTTTACTTAATCAAAACATTTTAACGCTAAAGCTAGACAACAGTCAAGACGGGAAATCAACGTTACCAATCCAAATAGCAATTTTATCACACAGTTATGTTATACCAACAACTTAGATTATCAGTGGATTCTAACTTTTGATAAGTGGATTTTACCGGAGCAAACATTATCGCGATCAACACGCAAGGCAAGGAATAGCGGACGTAAACACAGTGCAACGTTAACAACATAGCAGACAACATGAAGCATGACAAGACATTAAAGCAAGTAAACAGACAAGAAAACAAGAAACCAGGAGAGCTTACCAAGTGGCTGCACACCGGATTGTAGGTAGGTAAATTCAAGCTAAACTGGCGCTTCCTTTTAAACGTGAGGCACACGCCTCTTAAAGCGGCACAACACTAATTGGGCGTTTCTAAATAGATGTGCGACACAGCAGTCTTTTAACTCAGGTTGTTTTAAAATCTTTGCCGTTTGTATGATTTTTGTTATTTCTTATAATTATATCAAACTTATAGAAAACACAACACACACACAAAATTGAACATGGCATGGCTCACTGTTACATACAGCATGAGAAGACATCACCAACACACACAAACCTTTAAAACACACTTTTACAGACCAATATACACATCCCCTCAAACACACACTCACACACACACACACACACACACACACACACTCACACACACACAGAATGCCATAAACCTGATTTACATATAATATTTACAATGTATAGTGTTGCCCTGTCCAGCAAGCTATGGACAGCGTCTCAGCTCATGTTGCATCACACCTAGATGAAACCTGATTTGCAAGTTGCACAGCTTTTCCTTATTTTTTTTTATTTAAATTTTAAATGTTTAAAATTGTAATCCCTATCCAATCACACACTACTGTAGGTTCACCTAACTCCAGTACCGTTCTGGACAGATATATTATATTATTATTGCAGGAGGTTGGGACATCATCATAACTCAAACTACTTAAATGAAATTATTGTAGCGGCCACTACTACTGAGTAAGACAGACTCCCTTGTTTACTTGTCGGCCACAGCCACGCCAAAACAGAACCATCAAAAACACGACTGTCTCCTGTTTATTCCCAGCTCCGAGAGCGCCAAAAACCCCAAAACACACCTAACACCCCCAAAACTACACCCACCTATCCCACAAATGGCGGTGCTCCCCAACACTGACCCAGTAACAAGGCTCCTTAACATCAACATCCTGCATCCCTGAACATGGGACATTATATATATTTGTCCTTTAAACTCCGACACTGGACTGTGCACAAGCTATGGTGTAACAAAGTATAGAGAATTATATCATAGGCTAGATCAATCAAATGTGACTTTATGGTGATTAACTGTGCCAAGCTTGTGGAGATACTTCAAAGGCTTCTGGAGATAGCACACAAATAGCAGGAAATGACTGTAAAATCCTCTTCATTTCAATGGGAGATAAGGGACTGTAAAATCACAGTCATTTCAATGGTTATGGGGATAAGGAACTGTCAAATCACAAAGCTGCCAAATCCAGCTTGTTATCATGTGAAAACTCATTCAAGAGATAGCCTACAATGGCTTTCAGAAAAAAATGAAGTGGCAATTAGCCTAGTTTAGCCTCCAAGCAGAGAATCCACTTATCTTACACTAGTTAGCTTCCAACCAAAGCATTTACAAAGCAAACGTTAGTTTAGTTTCCTACCAGCAAATGCACTGAGCTTTCTGAGCGTCAACCAGGTATACATAATATCAGACCAGCTGAGCTAAAGAGAGTTAGCCATCAAGCTTCCTTTAGCTTCACTAAACTCTAAACATGCACACACACACACTCACACACACACACACACACACACACACACACACACACACACACACACACACACACACATTCAGGCTTCATCTAAGGCTAAGTCCACACGGCAACGCAACAAGATTTTTTTAGCGGGGTGAAAAAAAAACCAAACGTGTCCATACATGCATTGGAGCGCTAAAAAAATCTCTTCCACATGTCTCCGTTTTCACTCAGTGGAATGATGTAATACATATTCCTGGCCAGCAGGAGGCGATAATACAGTTTCAATAAATAGTTCATTTCAATGAAGAAATCAACACAACAGTTCCTGAAAGTTCGTCAAAAGGATCTATGCTTTTAAAATGCTGCTTTTAAGACTAATAAACGTTCAACTTGAAGGTTTGTGATGTCTGTTTATGAACATAGAAGTTACTTACTAAAATAGTTGGGATGGATGGATCAGATTAATGACTGTAGGGTTCAGATAGCTAGCAGGTTACACAGGGACATAGACAGGGATACCATTAGGCTAAATTGCTATGCTAGCGATTTTATAGCCTAGCCTACTGTGTCAGCCTAAGCATTTGAGAAACTGATAGTTTGATAGTTAAACAACGATATAGAGGTATTGGTCTGTTTTGTCCTCAACAAAAATCTAGTTAGTGTGTGTGTGTGTGTGTGTGTGTGTGTGTGTGTGTGTGTGTGTGTGTGTGTGTGTGAAAAAGAGTGTCTACGTCTGTGATCTGTGTTATGGACAATATGTGCAGTGTGTGTGTGTTTATGTGTGTGTGTGTGTGTGTGTGTGTGTGTGTGTCTGTGTGCCTCATGTGTATGTGTATTAATGTGTGTGTGTGTGTGTGTGTGTGTGTGTGTGTGTGTGTGTGTGTGTGTGTGTGTCTCACCCACATGTATGGTGGAGTGGCCTCTTCAATTCTCCAT
>JAODXP020007683.1:32500-35000 GCA_027497455.2 Sardinella longiceps | reverse complement strand
GCGGTGTTCAGTTAAGCCATAGCCGATGAGACGTTACTTTAGACTAGCGGTGTTCAGTTAAGCCATAGCCGATGAGACGTTACTTTAGACTAGCGGTGTTCAGTTAAGTCATAGCCGATGAAACGTTACTTTAGACTAGCGGTGTTCAGTTAAGCCATAGCCGCTGAGACGTTACTTTAGACTAGCGGTGTTCAGTTAAGCCATAGCCGATGAGACGTTACTTTAGACTAGCGGTGTTCAGTTAAGTCATAGCCGATGAAACGTTACTTTAGAGTAGCGGTCTCCAAAAGGTAGCTCAGGACCTACGAGTAGCTCGCCGTCTTACTTAAGAGTAGCTGCCACAAATTTGGACAAATCCGAGTGTCTGCACTGCGCTGTACAGTGTATTAGGTAGCGGATGTCTTAGTAACAGGCACACACACACACACACACACACACTGCCCTGTACAGTGTATTAGGTAGCGAATGGATGTCTTAGTAACAGTGTGTCTGTGTGTCAGTAATACTAATGTAAAATAGCAGAGTCGCTCTTAGCTGTATTTTTTTAGTGGAAGTAGCTCTCAGAGGAAAAAGGTTTGGAGACCCGTGCTTTAGGCTCAATGGTGTTTTTTGCCCCCAACGGCATCTTCCAGGCAGCACAGCCTAAAAAGCACTACCCTTACCCTATTCCTAACCCCCTCAACCCTCATCCTAACCCTAAACCGAGGGGAGTAGTGCCTTGAAGGCAGCGCTGCCTGGAAGGCAATGTTGAGGGCAAAAATAGCAAAGGCCATGCTGCATTAGAGACTAGTGTTAGCGTAGGCTAATGTTAGCGATGCTGGCTAGCTGCTGAAGACATGTAGCCACAGGGACATTACCAGTGTGATTCACACCGTATACGCGCAGACATGTAGTAGGCTGACTAGGACATGATACCAGAGTAATGTCATGTCCGAATAACATACAGTCTAGACCACAGTTTGATTGGCAATAGATGTCTGAGTTTTGGGGTTTTGGGTGGGGTTGGCTAACAGTAATAAACACAAAACTCACTCTCTCTCTCTCTCTCTCTCTCTCTCTCTCTCTCTCTCTCTCACACACACACACACACACACACACACACACACACACACACAGCTCATTAGCTGTTCCCGTGGCAATAAGAGTTGTGTCCGACTCTCACGCACAGGAATGTCTAAAGCAAATAGCAGATTCTCTTGTCACTGCTGTCAATCACCAGCAGGCAGGTTCTCACCAGTCTCTCTTTCTCTCTCTCTCTCTCTCTCTCTCTCTCTTCTCACACTTTTCCTCTTCCTCTCTCAATCTCTTTCTACTTATTCCATTCTTCCTCTTTTTCTCTCTCTCCATCTCTCTCTAGTTATTCCATTCTTGTCATTCCATCCCTCCCTAGGATTCTCTTTGTCCATCATTCTCTCTGTCTGTCTGTCTGTCTGTCTGTCTGTCTGTCTGTCTCTGAGGAAGAGAGGGATAGAGAAGAGAGAGAGAGAGATACAGAGGGAGAAGAGAGGGAGAGAAAGAACAAAGGAAAGAGGGAGAGACAGCAGAAGTATAAGAGAGAGAAAGAAAGAGATAGGAAAAGAGTGAGTGAAGAAAGAAAGAAAGAAAGAAAGAGAGATGAGAGGGGAGACAAGAGAGAGAGAGAAAGAAAGAAAGAAAGAAAGAAAGAAAGAGAGATGAGAGAGAAAGAAAGAAAGAAAGAAAGAAAGAAAGAAAGAGAGATGAGAGGGGAGACAAGAGAGAGAGAGAGAAAGAAAGAAAGAAAGAAAGAGAGAGAGAGAAAGAAAGAGAGAAGAGAAAGAAAGAAAGAAAGAAAGAAAGAAAGAAAGAAAGAAAGAAAGAAAGAAAGAGAGATGACAGGGGAGACAAGAGAGAGAAAGAAAGAAAGAGGGATGAGAGAGAGAGAGAGGGGTTGTATGTGTGCTACAGTAAGAGAAAGGGAGAGAGTGTGTAAGCTAAAGAGAGAGAGAGAGAGAGAGTGTGTGTGTGTGTGTGTGTGTGTGTGTGTGTGTGTGTGTGTGTGTGTGTGTGTGTGTGTGTATGTGTGTGTTTGTGTAATACAGAGAAAGACACACACACACACACACACACACACACACACACACACACACACATTTACACAGTTGTTACAAATAGTTACTCATAGTGAGTCGAACAGTTCTGGTTCATTATATCTGTCTGTCTGTCTGTCTGTCTGTCTGTCTGTCTGTCTCGTTGTCTTACATATTTCTTAGGCCTTATGTTCATACACGTGTCATTATTTTGGAAATAGTGATAGTTAGTTAGGCCAATACAGATTTATATCATTGAACTGAACTCAGAATGTGTCTGTTTGTGTGTGTGTGTGTGTGTGTGTGTGTGTGTGTGTGTGTGTGTGTGTATACGAGAGGGAGATCGAGAGAGGGAGAGAGAGAGAGAGAGAGAGAGAGAGAGAGAGAGAGAGAGAGAGAGAGAGAGAGAGAGGACACAGTGTGTGCAGCTGCCTGGGAAACAGGACAGGCAG
>JAODXP020007683.1:22500-25000 GCA_027497455.2 Sardinella longiceps | reverse complement strand
CTGAAAAAAGATGTCTTTGCCGTGTTACCGACGGGCTATGGGAAAAGTTTGATATACCAGCTGGTACCACTGGCCGGAACGCTAGCCTATTACGTGGAGAGGCAGTTTGAAAGACAACGCAATCACCCGCCCCTCCATTGAGGCACAGTCTATCAGTGGTCTTCAGACTATACATTCTTATGATATAGTCTGGCATGTCAGGCTAGCAGTGTTGGGCTATGTAAATACCAAACACCACAGTTAAATATGCTGCAGTGTTGGGCTATGTATATGTCTTACCAAACACTACAGTTAAATATGCTGTACCACTAGGCTCAGTGTTGGGTCCTGGGACTGACCTACCTAACACCACAGTTAAATATGGTGGACCCTGGTGTACACACACACACACACACACACACACACACACACACACACACACACACACACACACACACCACCTCGTCAACTACAACAAACTCACATCAGGGGACTCGAACGTTCTAACCACTGAGCTGAAAAGCCCAGGCTTCCACCACAGCGGTTAGAAGTGTCCTAAACATCAGGGTTGGATACACACACACACACACACACACACACACACAGAGAGAGAGAGAGAGAGAGAGAGAGAGAGAGAGAGAGAGAGAGAGAGAGAGGTTAGAAGTGTTCTAAATATCAGGGTCGGACAGGACTTACCATGTACTGCTGCCAGCTAGCCCAGGCTAGTTGGCATCTGTTACACACACACACACACACACACACACACACACACACACACACACACACACACACACAAACACACAGTTTCTCTCCAATGTTTTCTTCTGTGTGAAAGCAACACTCAGTCTTGCCACTCAAGCATTAGACTGACAAATAAGAGACTGATGCACACAAACACAGTACACACACACACACACACACACACACACACACACACACACACACAAACACACAAACACAGTACACACACACACACACACACTGTTATTTTTTTTTCTTTTTCTATTTCTCATTATAAAGACTCACTGTGATACATCGATGTGCAGCCGACTGACACACACACACACACACACACACACACTCTCCCTCCCCCTCTCTCTCTCTCTCTCTCTCTCTCTCTCTCTCTCTCACTCTGATCGAATGGAGACAGATAGGAGTCTTCATTTAAAAGCAATTCACTAAGAAAACAGAAAGTCTTTCTGCTCAAACTGAGTGTGTGTGTGTGTGTATGTGTGTGTGTGTGTGTGTGTAGACGCTGTGTGCTGTGAGAGGCATTAGAATGCTTCCATTATGCTTGTCGAATGTGTGTGTTAGAATGACAAACATCTCCCCACTCTGATCCATTTGTTTCCACGGAAACCTCTTCAGACCCATTCAGAGCTGCTGCTTCTGAGAGCCTAGTGTGTGTGTGTGTGTGTGTGTGTGTGTGTGTGTGTGTGTGTGTGTGTGTGTGTGTGTGTGAGTGTGTGTGCAATTCAACTCAGGACACAAACAAACACACACACACACACACACACACACGCACACACACACACGCACACACTAGCATACACACAAATACACCAATGCTTCTGAGAGCCTAATTTTGTGCAATTCAGCTCAAGACACACACACACACACACACATTAGCACACACATGCAGGCAGACACACACACACACACAAAAAGACATAAACACACACAAACGGATGGGGAGTGGGTTGTGTAGTAACACCCACACACAGTGCCATTGACAAGATATATACACACACACACACACACACACACACTTACATTAACGCATTTAGCAGATGCTTTTATCCAAAGTAACTTTTAAAAAGAGGATTACCATTCCAGCTACAGCACAATTAAAGCACAATCAAGGGACTCACAACAACACACACACACACACACACACACACACACACACACACACACACACGCATGCACACACACACACACGCACACACACACACACACACGGGTACACAATTAAGGAACTCACAACAAGCATGGCTGGCTAGCAAGACAGGAGGTGATGCAGGGTAGAAATGTGATAAAGAGCACACACACACACACGCACACACACACACACGGATTGGGGGTGGATTGTGTTGTAAGTGCATTCCAGATAGCTAGAGGTTTTACAGTAATATGAGGTATTTCAGAAGAGCTGGGTCTAAGTGTGTGTGTGTGTGTGTGTGTGTGTGTGTGTGTGTGTGTGTGTGTGTGTGTGTGTGTGTGT
The DNA here is from genome assembly GCA_027497455.2 of Sardinella longiceps. NCBI lineage: Eukaryota > Metazoa > Chordata > Actinopteri > Clupeiformes > Clupeidae > Sardinella > Sardinella longiceps. The sequence continues at coordinate 22,797 of JAODXP020007683.1, read as the reverse complement.
GAAGTATTTCAGAAGAGCTGGATCTTTAAAAAAATCTTAAAGGTGGAGAAGGGCATCTGTGTCTCTTGCCTCAGAGGTCAAAGGTCATGCCACCAGTGTGGAACAACACACACAGACACACACACACACACACACACACACACACACACACACACACACACACACACACACGTGGGAATGATCTGGATCGACCGGAGCGAGGTGTTTGCTCAATGAGGTTTCTTGGAAGAGCGGAGTGGTCGGGAGGTAAAATATGACTTTAGGGTAAGTACTTGTATTGTATGATTTTAAGATTTT
>JAODXP020007683.1:0-10000 GCA_027497455.2 Sardinella longiceps | reverse complement strand
ACAGCTTTATCTCTCTATAGCCCCGTTTATACTGTGGGCCATTAGCCCAGGAACTTAAGCCCAGGAACTTTAGCCCAGGTTCCTGGTGGGTTCCTGGTGGGTTTATACTATTGGGCCAAGTACCCAACTGACAAAAATTTAAATAAACGCAACATTCCATTAACAGATAAAAAGATAAGAACAGAAATCCGTAACCGTGGAAACCACCTATTATGATGTGTAAGCACCAGGGCTTGGCCCCTGGCCCTACCCCTTGAGGTGGGCCTGTTACTGGGGCAACAGTTCCAGGTTTAGCCCTGTTTAAGCCTGGCCCAGGCTAGTATAAACTCCTAGCAGGGCCGGGCTTAAGTTCTAGCACCAGGTTTGGCCCCCAGTATAAACGGGGCTGATGAACTCTGATCCCACTCCAATTACTGACTAATCCCACACTCCAACTACTGACTCCATCCCTTGGCCCTGACTGTCACACAAACTATATGTATATCATCTCTGACTACATTCAGTACTCATACTGTTTTGTGTTAACCATGGTCAATCTATGCATCAGACTTTACGGATACTTTATTAGGCCCCAGGCAGGTAGGCTGAGTCCATGAGGCGTGGATCTGCCCAAGGTTTCTTCCTACATAACAAATTATTTACAAAGCGAGGGAGTTTTTCCTTGCCCCTGATTCTCATGGATGCTTCCCGTACTGTCTGTAAAGCGCCGTGAGACAATGTATCTGTATTTGTGCGCTATACAAATAAAATTGAATTGAATTGAATTGAATTAATTGTGTGTGTGTGTGTGTGTGCTAAGGAGAGATTGGAGGTGTAGACTAGAGTAGGAGTGTGTGTGTGTGTGTGTGTGTGTGTGTGTGTGTGTGTGTGTGTGTGCTAAGGAGAGATTGGAGGTGTAGACTAGAGTAGGAGTGTGTTCTGGTGGTGCCAAACAAACCCCCACCGGCCTAGAGCTTTAATCGGGCCTTAAAAGTTAGGCCTGACCCGGCCCGAGTCCGACAGGATTCTGCCCGAACCCGTTTGAGCCCGAATGAAGTTGCTTTTTCAAAGCCCGAACCCGTTTACAGCCCGACAAATTCCACTGCACGCACACAGCCATAGGCGCCGGAAGCAGGGATGCAGGGATGCATTTGCATCCCCACTTTTTTTCGATGAAAATGTTAAAAATTCTAACTCTGCACGAAGTTCATATTTGCATCAGCAGTCACTTTCTAAAGAAATTAAATGAAGAGCGACATGCTGTTGGCGAGTAGAACGTTTGAATTGCTGCTGTGCTCCCGTATTACAACCTGCCCGTTTCATGTTAGGAATTAATGTGGGGTCAGGCAGGCAGTTCCGCACACAATGAATGACGGCAAAATTGAGCTGTTAAAACTTTTTTTTAACATAATTTATTGACTGTAGGCTTCAGGCCACTTGATCTTTCTTGACAAATTGAAATAAATTCTAGGCTATCTATCGCGATCTATCTCCCGCTAATCGAAATGCATCACCTGATCAGTCAATAACCGTGCAAGCCCGAGCCTGGCCCGAGCCCGAATAAAATGACAGAAATTAAGACTGAACCCGACCCGAACAGTCGGGCCCCGATGGGTCCCGTCGGATTCGGGCAAAAATCTTAAGCTCTACACTGGCCCATAGTGGGTCCATAGAAGCACATAGCAGCACACACACACACACACACACACAGCACACACACCTCTTTTCCACCGCCATGAGCTTGTGCTTGTGCCATTTCAATGCTGTCGATTATCCTAGAACCAGTTCACTTTTCCACCGGCCGAGACTCAGTGCTAGTGCTGCGTTGCTACATCAGTGCACAAGCCTGTTGTCCTAGTAACGTCACAATGGGCTACTGCTACGGTGAAACGTAGCTCCGTCGTTGGCAGATATACATTTAGTTGACCTTTTCCCTCAAATGTTTTTACAAAGTTAGTGAGAAGTTGCACATGTACAATCTAAAAATCATGTTATTATATGTGAAGAATATGTGTGCTACAATTTTGAAGGTGTCAGCCAGTAAACTATCTATGCTTAAAACATTAGCAAGCTAAGCAGCCTTTCAGCACCTGACATTCTTGTTTCTGGGTCCAGCTTTCAGTTGCTGCTGAGTTGGAACCAGTTTTCCAGAGTGTACGAGCCATTCATTTCATTTTTGTTTTAACATAAGAGCTCCTGAAAACATTTTCTTTACTTTATATTGAAATTGAATAGAATACAGAATAGTATAATAGAATAGAAGAATTGAACAGAATATGTATTTGAAACTGAAATTAACGTGCATATATTGTTAGTGTGCACTCATGTTTGTCCCCCTGTAGGAGGCGGCAATATCTCCTACTTAAGGTGGTGTGGTGATGCGGCCCAGACGCTGTAGGGGTGCAAGGCGAAACAGTCATTGACCGTGCCGTGCCGTGCCCGTCCATGTCCTGCCGTGCGCGCTACTGTGTCTGCATGTCGGCCTGTTGCGTCAAGCCAGCTTTGTTTGAATGGACTTGCAAACTTTTCTTTGTTTTATATCAATCAGTTTCTGTTAATCCTTACAATAAATCCTCTATCCAAGAGGTTTAAACATCATCTACGCATCCTCATCCTTCCACGCGTCAAACTCCAGCACCGCACCTTTACAACCAAGGAAGTGGGCAAATGGGAAAGGTTTATTGAACATTGAACACAAAGGGAAACACAAAAACCTAAACTGTTTTTACCACTACAATAAGTCAATGACTATGCTATACACCTTGTTCTGGAATATTGGAATACTGGAATACTTTGAAATGGATTGCGAACAATGAGTGAACTTGGAGAAGGCCGACACTTCGCGCGCCACGCATCAAACAAAGGAGAGCGTATCCGCGGAGGTATGTGCTTTTAATCCAAGTAATTGAATGAAGCGTTGACTTTTATGGATGTTGATGGTCTGGATAAATAAGAACACTTTATGAAGTTTATTCTGAATACATGGACTTGTTCTCAGAAAGAAGAAATATCGATGAAAGTTGACTAAAAGACTGAGCGTGTTTGATTGGAAACAAACATCGCTAAGAATAAACTTGGAACATTGTATAGCATTTCAATGCTTTTATGTTGGACATAATAGTTGCTTAGACTGGACGTAAGATAAAAGAAGTGTTTGTGAAGAAGCACAATGGATGACTCAGACACGGAGCAAGGCCTAAGCCAGCCCGAAAAGGATTTAAATGAAGCCGTCGCTCGAATGCGTAATTCTCGAGCCGGCAGAGCGTCGCATTTAACGCGACGAATGAACATTGTTAATACTCTCATGGAAGACAATGAAGCTGTTGATGAAGTTAAGCAGAATGTGGCGAAGTTTAATGAAATGCTTAAAGAATTCGAAAGTCTTCATAGCTCTTACATTCAGACTTTGAGCGAAGAGGATAAAAGCGAAGATTTGCAAAAGTGGTATGAGCCCAGAATGAAGCAAATTGGTGACTTTCTTTCTAAAACTTCCGAGTGGATCGCTGCTGCTGAAAGTTCTGAATCTCACAGTAACATTACTAACGTTATCCCTTCCGTTTCTCCTGTTCCTGTTGTTTCTTCTGTGACTACTGATCCTGTTCCTTCCCAACCGAACATGACTGTTCCCGACACAGACGATGTTGTGTCTGTCACTAGCCGACGCTCTAATAGATCGAATGTTTCAAATTCAGCGCTCATATGCGCTGGGGCAGAGCGCGCTGCGTTATTGGCCAAGGTTGCGAATCTGCATGAGAAACATGCTATTGAAAAAGAGCAAGCATTACTTGATCAGCAAAAAGAAGAACTCAGAAAAAGAAAAGAAACATTAGAGTTACACACAGAATTGGCAGCAAATACAGCGAAAATTGAGTATCTTAAAAATGTTGAATACGCTGAATCTGAGAACAATGACGAAAAGCAGCCAGAGGCTGTGGATGCAATGAATGAGTATTTTGATGCACCAGAAGCTCCTGCACAATATGATGTCATTACTGAACCAGCTGTAAAACTGAAACAAGGTGTCCAGGTGCAATTTCCCCTTACTGACCAGTCTTCTAGGCCTATTCTTAAACAGGAATCTCAGCATGCCATTCCTGTTACTCAAACCACTCATAACACAGTTGACGTTAATCAAACAAGCACCCAACTCAGTGGTCAAGCAAGCGGTCACTCAAGTGGTCAAGCAAGTGGTGGAAGTAGGCAACCAAGTTCAAGATTACCCCCTTTAATGAATCCACAACAGAATCTTTCTGACATTCTTAGGAGGCAGAATGAACTGACTAATATTCTTGCTAAACAGCAAATTCTTTCTACTTTACCACAAGGAAGTATTTCACCCTTTGATGGAGACATTCTCCAGTACAAGTCTTTCATTCATTCTTTTGAACACATTATTGAGAAAAAGACTGAAGACAATCAAGACAGGTTACAATTCCTCATTCAATACACCAAAGGACAAGCCTTGGAATTAGTGAAAAGCTGTCAACATATGAATGCGAACAGAGGATATCCAAAAGCTAAAGCACTCTTAAAGGAACACTTTGGAAATGAGTACAGAATTTCCTGTGCATATATGGAGAAAGTCTTTAAATGGCCTACTATCAAATCTGAAGACACAAAAGCTTTGCGTGACTTTGCATTGTTCCTCAGAACTTGTTGTAATGCTATGGAAGAAATTGAATATATGACTGAGCTGGATACCATTTCTAATATGAGAAATATTGTTCTGAAACTCCCTTATAAGCTCAGGGAAAGATGGCGTGCTAAGGCATGCGAGTTGCAACGCACTGGAAGAGTCCAAATGGCTAATCTAGTTTCTTTTGTTGAAAGCCAAGCTAGAGTGATGTCGGACCCCATATTTGGCAACATACAAGACACAAATTCAGTCCAAGCAAAGTCTAAAGTGTTGTCTAAACCAAAGGCAAAGGGAAGCTTTGCCACTAATGTGAATGTGGCCACAAAGCCATGTGAACAATCAGGAAACCCAGATAGCTCATGTCTGTTCTGTAAAGCCCACCATGAACTGAAAACATGTCATGAATTTGAGAAAAAGATGCACTCAGATAAAATAACGTTCTTGAGACAAAATGGAGTCTGTTTTGGATGTTTAATGAAAGCAGGACATATAAGCAAAGATTGCAAAGGGCGTCTAAGTTGCTCTATATGTAATAAAAGACATCCAAGTGCATTACACATTAAGACAGAACAGCCATCAGTGAAGCCCACCGTCAATAGTGGACAGGTCTCACTTAGAGCTGGAGAGCATTCTGGGGCCGGTGACAAAGAGGGCAGTAAGGAGTGCATGCTGTCCATTGTGCCGGTGAAAGTGAAGCACTGCAAAGGAAGTAAGGTGATAAATACTTACGCTTTCCTGGATCCTGGCAGTTCGGCAACGTTCTGCACAAAGAGCCTAGCTAACAAGTTGAACCTGGCTGGAAGAAAAACCAACATCTTGCTCAGAACTATGTCACAAGAAAAGTCCATGAGCTCGGAAATCATCACAGGCTTAGAGGTCTCTGCTATTGATCAGACTCACTTTATTGCTTTGCCAGAGGTCTACACACAAAGAACTATGCCCGTAGACACATGTAGCATACCTAACAGTGATGACCTTGCCAGATATGCCTATCTAGGTAATGTGAGCTTTCCTAGAATTAAAGCTGATGTGGAACTGCTGATTGGCAGCAACGTCCCCAAAGCGCTAGAGCCATGGGAAGTGGTCAACAGCCAAGCAGATGGACCATATGCTGTTAGGACCATTTTAGGATGGATTGTAAATGGCCCTTTTACTGACACTGACTGTTCTGACACTTCTTCTGTCACTGTGAATAGAATTACCATTGAAAAATTGGATGAATTGTTGCTTCAGCAATATAATCATGACTTTAATGAAAGCACAGACGATAAAGCTGAAATGTCCATTGAAGATAAAAAGTTCATGAAAATCCTGGAAACATCTGTTTGTCTTAAAAATGGACACTACACTCTGGACTTACCTTTCAGGAATAAGGATGTAGTCATGCCAAACAACCACCAGGTGGCAGTGCAGCGTCTGTCTGGTTTAAAGAAAAAATTCCATAAGAACGAACAATTTAAAACTGAATACACAGAATTCCTTACAGAGGTCATCAATAAAAGACATGCTGAAGTTGTGCCACCACATGAATTGAAAAGGTCTGATGGTCACATTTGGTATATACCACATCACGGGGTATACCACCCAAAGAAGGGCACCTTAAGAGTTGTTTTTGATTGTGGTGCTACATTCCATGGCACTTCTTTGAATGCAGAGTTATTACAAGGTCCTGACTTAACAAGTTCTCTCTTTGGTGTTCTTACTAGGTTCCGCCAAGAGCCCATTGCCGTCATGACCGACATTCAGACAATGTTCCACCAGGTCAGAGTATCTAAGGGTCATGTTGACTACTTGAGATTTCTCTGGTGGCCTGATGGTGACACTAGTTTGCCTCCAGTTGAGCATCGCATGTTGGTGCACCTCTTCGGAGCAGTGTCATCTCCAAGCTGTGCAAACTTTGCACTCAGACAAACAGCTAAAGACCACAAAAACATGTTCCATGACAACATAACAGGCACAATTGACAATAACTTTTATGTTGATGATTGTTTAAGGTCTCTCCCATCTGAACAGGAAGCAGTGCAGCTGGTCAAGGAACTAACATCTCTCTGTCATAAAGGAGGTTTTCATCTGACCAAGTGGATGAGCAACAGCCGAACCGTCCTGGCGCACATTCCAAAGGAGGACCGAGCACGTGAGGTCAGAGAACTGGACTTAGACAGAGACAAATTGCCAATAGAAAGAGCACTGGGTTTGCTATGGAGCGTTGAGGATGATGTGTTTAAGTTCAACATCACTGTAAAGGACAAACCCCCCACACGCAGAAACATGCTGTCCATTGTGAGTTCAATCTATGACCCACTTGGGTTCCTATGCCCTCTCACTCTGCCTGCAAAGTTGTTGTTACAGGAGCTGTGTAGGAGTAAGCATGACTGGGACAGCAGAATCCCTCAACCTGCATGTGAGAAGTGGAGAAGATGGATTGAAGACCTTGGTGTGCTGGAAAACTTTGAAGTGGCTCGTTGTGTGAAACCGTGTGGAGCTGGACCAATCAGGCAAGCTGAGTTACACCACTTTTCTGACGCCAGCGACCATGGATATGGCACAGTGAGTTACCTGAGGATGGCTGCAGACGGTGGGGACATACACGTTTCCTTCATGGTTGGTAAAGCAAGAGTAGCTCCTATGAAGCAGATGACCATCCCGCGTTTGGAACTGGCGGCTGCGGTGCTGGCAGTTAGAGTGGATAGGATGCTGAGAAGAGAGATGGAGTGGCAACTCTCCCCATCAACCTTTTGGACTGACAGCCAGTCTGTTTTGAAATATATAGCAAATGAGCAGACCAGATTTCATACTTTTGTAGCTAACAGAATTTCCCTCATTAGAGACAACACAGATGTGTCACAGTGGAGGCACATTAGAACACAACTGAATCCAGCTGACATGGCATCAAGAGGAGTGAGCGCAAGCACTCTGGTCAAGAGCAAAGAGTGGCTTCATGGACCAGAGTTTCTCTGGAAGATGGAAGAGGAATGGCCTCACACCCCCATGGAACCCCTCTCACTCTCTCAAGACGATCCAGAGGTGAAAAGAAGCGCAGCTGTATTCAGTGTCATCACTAAGATGGAAAAGGAAAATCCGACCAATCAGCTACTAGAATACTTTTCTAGTTGGCATAGACTAAAGAGAGCAGTGGCATGGTATCTCAAACTGAGAGACACACTCCTGTCACTCAGAGCAAAGAGAAAAGACTATGAAACAAAAAATGTGAAAGTTAAACTAACCTCTAATGAAATGCATGCGTCTGTGCTGAGACCATGTTCCATTAGTCTGAATGACCTGTCTAATGCAGAAAAAGCTATTGTTATGTTTTGCCAGAGACAGAGTTATCCAGACGAGATGAGCCAGCTGGAGAAAGCATCCACACCTGGAAAACCTGTAAGCAGACAGAGTAACATCTACAAGCTTGATCCAGTGCTTGATGAAGGAGTTCTGAGGGTCGGAGGGAGATTAAGCAGATCAGCAATGCCAGAGGAAGCAAAGCGGCCGATGATACTGCCAAAAGACCACCACATCTCGACTCTTCTTCTTCGGCATATCCATGAACATCTGGGGCATGCTGGGAGAAATCACATCCTCTCCTCTCTGCGACAAAGGTATTGGATAGTAAACGCCAACTCAGCTGCACGCAAGATCCTCTCCAAATGCACTGTGTGCAGACGCACACGAGGAAAGATGGGGCAACAGAAAATGGCAGACCTCCCCAAAGAGAGAATCACAGCTGATCTTCCACCATTCAGCCATGTTGGTGTTGACTACTTTGGGCCCTTCGAAGTGAAAAGAGGAAGGAGCTACATGAAGAGGTATGGTGTGGTATTCACGTGCATGGCAAGCAGAGCCATACATCTTGAAGTGGCTCACTCCATGGACACAGACTCCTGCGTCAATGCTCTGCGGAGATTTGTGTGCAGAAGAGGACAGGTCACACACATCAGGTCAGATAATGGCACTAACCTGGTGGGAGCAAAGAAGGAATTAGAGAAGGCCATGTCCGACTGGAACCATAGCAAAATAGAGAAACACCTACTTCAACAAGGAGTGCAGTGGAGCTTCAACCCGCCAGCAGCTTCCCATCACGGAGGAGTTTGGGAACGGCTTATCCGCATGGTACGGCAAGTGCTTTATTCCATCTTAACAGAACAGCATCTTGATGATGAAGGCCTTGCAACATTGCTGTGCGAAGTCGAAGCCATCCTGAATAGCCGCCCCATTACCACCGTGACAGAGGATGAAAAAGATCTAGAAGCGCTGACGCCGAATCACATCCTCCTTTTGAAGACACATCCTGCATTACCACCAGGACTGTTCCAGAAATCTGACTCCTACGTAAAAAGACGCTGGAAACAAGTACAGTATCTGGCAGACCTATTTTGGAAAAGGTGGACGCGGGAATACTTGCCATTGCTACAGGAGAGGCAGAAATGGCTCACTGCAAGAAGAGACTTTCAGAAAGGAGACGTGGTAACAGTAGTTGACAGCACTGCCCCACGTGGATCCTGGCCTCTTGGGAAGATTCTTGAAGTCCATCCAGGCTCAAAAGGTCTAGTCAGAACTGTGACCCTAAAGACCAAGTCTGGAGTCTTGATTAGACCAGTAACAAAGCTATGCCTCATCCTAGAAGCTTCAGATGGCATGAACCGATGACTGGTCTACTGAGACTGTATAATGTAAAGATAAGTGCAACTTTAACAGCATTCATTTTCTAAATATGCTACTTCATACACTTATCTATATTGTAGTATACATATGGCTCTCTTTTTTGTTATTGATAATTGCTGCATACACACAATTAGGGGCCGGTGTGTACGAGCCATTCATTTCATTTTTGTTTTAACATAAGAGCTCCTGAAAACATTTTCTTTACTTTATATTGAAATTGAATAGAATACAGAATAGTTGAATAATAGAATAGAAGAATTGAACAGAATATGTATTTGAAACTGAAATTAACGTGCATATATTGTTAGTGTGCACTCATGTTTGTCCCCCTGTAGGAGGCGGCAATATCTCCTACTTAAGGTGGTGTGGTGATGCGGCCCAGACGCTGTAGGGGTGCAAGGCGAAACAGTCATTGACCGTGCCGTGCCGTGCCCGTCCATGTCCTGCCGTGCGCGCTACTGTGTCTGCATGTCGGCCTGTTGCGTCAAGCCAGCTTTGTTTGAATGGACTTGCAAACTTTTCTTTGTTTTATATCAATCAGTTTCTGTTAATCCTTACAATAAATCCTCTATCCAAGAGGTTTAAACATCATCTACGCATCCTCATCCTTCCACGCGTCAGACTCCAGCACCGCACCTTTACAACCAAGGAAGTGGGCAAATGGGAAAGGTTTATTGAACATTGAACACAAAGGGAAACACAAAAACCTAAACTGTTTTTACCACT
>JAODXP020007682.1:77500-80086 GCA_027497455.2 Sardinella longiceps | reverse complement strand
TTTGGAACGCCTGACTGTCTTGTGCACTTGGGTCTTACACTGACTAAAACTGTGACACAACAGAGGTACAGTATTTTCACTGAAGGTATTTAAAATGACCATTGAGTATACATTGAGTGTGTTCATAGACTGACCAATTTTGGAAGTCGTGGCGGATGAAGAGGCTGCCGGTTCGTGCGAGGAGGAGCTGGGCAGTAATTATTAGTGTAAGTGAAATGTTCTGAGTTCATGTCTGTCAGCAAAAGTGAGACAACCTGGCCTGTACAATGTTTATCCTCTATTTGAGCCGTGTACTCTAATAACTTTTACATTCAGTTTTCACTGTAGGCGAGCCTCTCTAAGCCTAACGTAACATTACAGACTATTTTATTGGAGCAAACCATGAATTACTGGGGTCAGCTCTATGTTCCCACAACTCTAGGTTCCCACGTTTGTTAGGAATTTCTATTTTTCACAGAATTTAGGCCCTATGTTCCCACATTTCTTAGGAAATTTGGGAAATTGGGCCCTATGTTCCCACAGCCCCATGCTCTCACATTACAAAGATTAAAAAAAAAAAAAAAAATGAGACCCTATTTTCCCACAGCAATATGCTCCCATAAGGCATGTTTACACCAACACAGGTAATATTTATCCAGTTAGCCCTTCCGTTCACATTAGAATGGAGGATTCTGAAACTGAAAAGGATTCCAAAAATGATTGCTGAGGTTGATTTCAAAAATAATCGCTGAAGTGGAAGAACATAAAATCGTGGTGGAATGTGGATGCAAAGCGTTCTGAAAATTAGAGTGGATGAAGATCGCTTTCATTGTGAATATGAATCTAGGCAGCACAGCATGAAAGAACCTAAACCCTTACCCCAAACCCCACTACCTGGAAGGCACCATTGAGGGCAAATGATACCAAAGATCGAATCTTGCTTGAACTTACATAGTGGGTCTACCAGGCAGGGGTAGAAATGTGGGACTATAGTACCTGATTTTGAAGAAAGAGAGAAAAAAAACCTGGGACTATAGTAAGACTATACACACTACACACACACACACACACAGAATCTCCTTTAATGACATTGAAAAGGTCTCTGAACGGCCTCACCTGCCTGACAGGCTCAACATGGATGCACTCTATGATGGGTGTGTTGCTGTCAATGCACGCACACACACACACACACACACACACACACACACACACGACAAACATGTAAACAGATGGTGATTATCAAAATAAATCAGAATTAGCCAGCGATCTGTTACTACTGAACGCGTAAGTTGGAGAGGTGAGAGAATACGTCATCTCCAAATGGAAACATGTTTCAATTGCCTTGTTCCAGACTGCATGATGGAGTCAACAGTCGGCTTATTAGCCAGGCGAGTGGACTGGAGCTCTAGGCGAGCAGCTGAGAGGTGGATGGCGGTTCTCATTATGCAATGTAGGATTGCATGTTGAAGAAATCTGGCAAAACGTATTTTAGACACAAAGGCATTTACTAAGACTAGGCTATTTGCGCTGTGTCTTTATGCGAGAACGTTAATAGCGCACGCAGTGCCTCCTCATTTTGCGATGTATTTATCAAGGCTCAAACAGATAAGGCAAACAGCGCTTACCCCGCCCTCTAGTGCAAAATTAGCGTGCCTCTCGCGCCCGCAAGTGATCTCTATCCTGGATCATGCTTGGAACAGCGGGTGCAACAGAAGTTTTGCAACGAAGAATTAGTTTAGCATGGAGTTATTAGTTTGAGGTAACTGACAATTCAGTCCTCACCAGCCCAAACTACCAAGCTCTCACCACCCGAAAAAAGCAGCATGATATTTTGTCTGACATTACAAGAAATAACTGGCAGATGCTTAAATTAATGTTAGACTGGAATTGATTAAAAATAACAACGGGGAAAATAAATTCAAAGCAGACTGGAACATGGCTTCTTTATTATTATTTTAGCGATTTTCTAGTTCAACATGTGTTGGGATGGAATGTGCACGTCATCTTTGATTACATTCAGTAATTGAATAATGTGTGTGGTATTGCTGTTTAATTTGTATCGTCGGATGATTTCTTCTTAGCTTAATTAGAAAAGAGTAATTCTCGAGGCAAACATGTATCTGCTCCCAAACATGAACCTGTCTTCGTCTTGTCCGGATCACTGCTGTCATTAAACAAAGTAAATTTTAACATAAAAGGATTTGTGCTTGGTTTAGACCTGCTTTGAGGAGACGGTATTTGCTTCACGCTCTCTTACGGGCAGTCTTAGTAAATACCGCGGAATACGTAATTAGATCAGGGTTCCCACGGGTCAGGGAATTTCTGGAATATCAGGGAATTTCAATAAAGGCTGGGAATTTGCTTAGAAAGTCAGGGATTGTCATGGAATTTTGTTATTATTTGTGTTGCCACACATCCTTCTATCTTGTTTCTCAATATTTTTCAGTTTAACTGGAATGAATTTACACTCTGATTGGCTGATTCGTGCCATTTAAGTGTTAGGAAGTAGACACAAGGGAGGACATTAGGACTAGTTTGGCTGTTAAATGGCCTTTTCTGCTCGCCGCCCAATCATTTCTTTTTTGGGATGTCATGGAAATTCAGCTT
>JAODXP020007682.1:15000-45000 GCA_027497455.2 Sardinella longiceps | reverse complement strand
CAATGTGTTGGCTGCAGGTGTATAGTTACCTGGTGCATGCCCCCAAGAGAAACAGCCTGTTCTGAACAGGGGGTCAGGATTTGGCTGGTTAGCTTCACCAATTAGCATTGCACTTCCTCATCGCCATTTTCCAGAAATTACATCATATCCGACTCAATTTGACATATGCTGATTGGTTCATGCTACACTTTCAGCTCATGTGAACGAGCTCCCTGTGCACAAGCTTTTGTGGGCGTGCCCAGACTTGCCATCTGTTTGTGTGCCACTCTCATCTTCATTAGTAACATGGGCCCTCATTGGCCTAATGAAATGGAGTCGGAAGTGAGCTCCATGAAACGCCATCTTGACAACTGAAAATTTTGTTCAATTTTGGATGAATTCACTAGCCTAGCATTCCACATTGGAATGAATGGGAGGCGGGACTTAGTATGTTTCTCCAGGTTTATTAATACCTCCATGGTTCTGAACATTAGAGCTAAAAACTCAGCTTTCAAAAAGCATAACATGGGACCTTTAAGATCTCCAAACAGAATCCTTGCACAGCTCCTTGGCTGGTCTAAGTGGTGTGTGTGTGTGTGTGTGTGTGTGTGTGTGTGTGTGTGTGTGTGTGTGTGTGTGTGTGTGTGTGTGTGTGTTTGTGTGTGTGTGTGTGTATCCTTGCACAGCTCCTTGGCTGGTCTAAGTGGTGTGTGTGTGTGTGTGTGTGTGTGTGTGTGTGTGTGTGTGTGTGTGTGTGTGTGTGTGTGTGTGTAGTGTGTATGTGTGTGTGTGTGTGTGTGTGTGTGTGTGTGTGTGTGTGTGTATCCTTGCACAGCTCCTTGGCTGGTCTAAGTGGTGTGTGTGTGTGTGTGTGAGTGTGTGTATCCTTGCACAGGTCCCTGTCTGGTCTAGGTGGTGTGTGTGTGTGTCTGTGTGTGTGTATGTGTGTATCCTTTCTCGGGTCTCTGGCAGGTCTAGGTGGAATGAAGTGGGGTGTGGTCTCATATATATACAGCATTAGGGGGTGTGGTCTCTATGTCATACAGCATTAGGGGGTGTGGTCTCTATGTCATATATACAGCATTAGGAGGTGTGGTCTCTATGTCATACAGCATTAGGGGGTGTGGTCTCATATACACACAGCATTAGGGGGTCTCTATAGGCATGTTTGAGATGTAAAGCCGCCTACAGCCGCCTGCAGCCGGCTGCAGCCAAGCGATGCATTGTGGTTAGACGCAGTGTTCGACTTCCGGCTGACTTCACCAAGCTTGTGAATGCGTCACCAAAATACGCCCACAGCACGTCACTCAAAACTCGCGGTATCAAGGCGCCTGCAGCCGAAACCCGCATCTCCTTTTTCTCGGCTGCAAGAGGATGCATCCCACCCCCATGACGTAACTCATTATTCCGATTGGTTTGAAAATCCTCATGATTTTCAGCTCCTCATGACAAATATGACACCAACCACGTTGTACTCACTGAAAATGGGCTTATTTGAATGAGCTGCTGCTAAGCAGTATGCAAGTTTTGCCCAATGAAATAGCCTTATTGCTCTCCAGCATGGCTTGGTTTAAGTCAAAAAGCCATCTCAAATAAGCATTTCATACCACATTACTATTTTTAACAAAACACCTTCAAACACAACTCTGTTCCTCTTGCATTGCAACAATAATTTATTAAGCAACATTATATGATTTATTTCGCCAGTTATCACGTTCATTTTAATGATGAAATGAGGGGATTCAAGCTGTTTTCAGTGCAAACAAACTTCCGCGATATCTCCTGACATCACGTCCATGTTCACGTGTGTTTTGGCTACAGCCAGCTGCAGCTGTGTTGTTCACCTTGTCCCCCATGCTTTTTCACTCCCACCGACGTATTTCCGTAGATCTCGCTGGCTCTGGCTACAGCCTGTAGCCGTACCGACTCTGAACACGAACGAGCTTTATGTCATATATACAGCATTAGGGGGTGTGGTTTCTGTCATATATATAGCATTAGGGGGTGTGGTCTCTGTGTCATACAGCATTAGGGGGTGTGGTCTCATATATATATATACATCATTAGGGGGTGTGGTCTCATATACACAGCATTAGGGGGTGTGGTCTCAGTGTCAGCTACAGCATTAGGGGGTGTGGTCTCATATATACAGCATTAGGGGGTGTGGTCTCTGTCATATATATAGCATTAGGGGGTGTGGTCTCATATACACAGCATTAGGGGGTGTGGTCTCAGTGTCAGCTACAGCATTAGGGGGTGTGGTCTCTGTCATATACAGCATTAGGGGTGTGGTCTCAGTGTCAGCTACAGCATTAGGGGGTGTGGTCTCATATATACAGCATTAGGGGGTGTGGTTTCTGTGTCATATAGCATTAGGGGGTGTGGTCTCATATATACAGCATTAGGGGGTGTGGTCCCTGTGTCATATAGCATTAGGGGGTGTGGTCTCTGTCATATATATACAGCATTA
Organism: Sardinella longiceps; assembly: GCA_027497455.2. NCBI lineage: Eukaryota > Metazoa > Chordata > Actinopteri > Clupeiformes > Clupeidae > Sardinella > Sardinella longiceps. The sequence continues at coordinate 42,551 of JAODXP020007682.1, read as the reverse complement.
GGGGGTGTGGTCTCAGTGTCATATATATATAGCATTAGGGGGTGTGGTCTCAGTGTCATATACAGTATTAGGGGGTGTGGTGTCAGTGTCATATGTACAGCATTAGGGGGTGTGGTCTCTGTGTCACAGCATTAGGGGGTGTGGTCTCATACAACATTAGGGGTTGTGGTCTCTGTGTCACAGCATTAGTGGGTGTGGTCTCATATATCCCCCCCTCTCCCTCTGAAATGTGTGGAAGTCTGGAAGTTGCCGTTTAGGGCAAAAATAATCTCTTTTTTTTGTCCTTCCTCTCGCTTCAGTTCCATCCGCTCATCTTGTCCAAATAAATGTATTATGTTAGTAAAGCTACTCTGTGCCTCTTTAATGAAATATGTTCATAAAACTAAATAAATGTGATATGTTAGTAAAACTAAAGAAGTGTGATATGTTAGTAAAGCTACTCTGTGCCTCCTTAATGTGATATGTTAATAAAACTAACTAAATGTAATATATTAGTAAAGTTACTCTGTGCTTCTTTAATGTTATATGTTAATAAAACTAACTAAATGTAATGTTAGTAAAACTAAATAAGTGATATGTTAGTAAAACTAAATAAATGTGATATGTTAATAAAACTAACTAAATGTAATATATTAGTAAAGTTACTCTGTGCTTCTTTAATGTGATATGTTAATAAAACTAACTAAATGTAATGTTAGTAAAACTAAATAAGTGATATGTTAGTAAAACTAAATAAATGTGATATGTTAATAAAACTAAATACAATGTAAATGTAATATATTAGTAAAGCTACTCTGTGCTTCTTTAATGTGATATGTTAATAAAACTAAATAAATGTGATATGTTAGTAAAACTAAATAAATGTGATATGTTAGTAAAACTAAATAAATGTAATATGTTAGTAAAACTAAATAAGTGTGATGTGTTAATAAAACTAAATAAATGTGATATGTTAGTAAAACTACTCTGTGCCTCCTTAATGTGATTCTCTCTGAGCAGAACATTCCAGAACCCCATGTGGAGTTGGTTCTGATCTCCTAAACCCCCCACCCCCCTAGAGATGAGATGAGGTGTTCCATCCTAACCCACCTAAGATTAAATTAGATTAGGGCTGATAGGGAGCGCACATCCCTTGAGTCAGGTGTAATGTGTGTGTTTATACATCCCTTGAGTCAGGTGTAAAGTGTGTGTGTGTATGTATGTGTGTGTGTGAGAGAGAGAGAGGTGTAATGCACATGTGCCTATGTGTGTGTGTATATGTGAGTGTGTGTGTGTGTATATGAGTGTGTGTGCGCGCGCTTGCGTGTATGTGTGTGTGGGCTCAAACCTGCAAACTCAACAACTGACAAAAACCAATCAGGATCAGGAGGTGAACGTCCTGGTCGTCCGACCCAAATGCCTCCGTCACACACTCAAACACACACACACACACACACACACACACACACATAGTCTTAACACAGTTGTGTGTGTGTGATTTTTATCTCTCAGCTGTGAGGTGTTAAAGTCAAATTATGGGCGAGCATCCAGAGAGACACTATGATCATATCAGGAACACCTGCAGACAGGCACGTGTGTGTGTGTGTGTGTGTGTGTGTGTGTGTGTGTGTGTGTGTGTGTGTTCAGATATTCAGTAAGCATCTAGAGACAGAATGATTATATCTACAACACCTGGAGACAGGCGTGTGTGTGTGTGTGTGTGTGTGTGTGTGTGTGTGTGTGTGTGATAATGACACTATTACAGGCCATTAAGAGAGTGTACTGTATCTATATTAGATCTCTGGGAGATTAGATCTCTTATTTCTCTCTCTCTCTCTCTCTACCACTCTTATTCTCTCATTCTCTCTCTCCCTCTACTACTCACACACACACACACACACACACACACACTGAACTCCGGAGTGCTGTTATAGTCACTCACACGGGTTGAGCACCTAGAGTCTCTCTCTCACTCACTCACACACACACACACACACACGCACACTAGAGTTGTATGACCAATTTTACGTGGTCTCGGTCTCGTCTTGGTCTTGACAGTGTATTGTCTTGGTCTTGTCTTGGTCTCGGATCTCTTGGTCTTGTCTTGGTGTCTTGCAAGACCAAGACCAAGACAAGATAAATAAATGCAAAAAATATATATTTTAACGATATCAGTTGCCGGTTTAAATGACAGCCTAAACAATGAGATGCACCAAAACGAAAGTGAGTGTGCAAAAGACACCCCTTGCTGCAGCAGAGCAAGGCTCACAAATGCATTTATGGGCCGGTCTCTCAGTGACAGAGAGCCGTGCACATTCAGTTAGATGCAGCTCTAAATTACTGTCCTAAAAGTTTACTTTCCATTCGCAAAATGTAGGCGATTTAATTATTAAATGTTCGTGTATCGTATATAGGTATGTGTTAGCTGAGCACGATGTCATGTTAACATGATCTCTAATGTATTTATGGGAATTAAATCTTTCATCTTTAATTTTCGTAAATTTAGTATAGGCTACCGAGACACAGACATCGTAAAAACTCCGGTATTTAGTGGCTCATGGACGCTTGTGAATGATCTCCTGCGAGTGACTACTATCTGGCGATAAATGAACGCCGTTGATCTATTCTCAAAGTTATCTCTATTGCATCCCGAAAGAATCCATTCCACTTCATGTAATAGCGAATGTATACCGCTGATAATCCGCATCCGCTGATAATCTGCATCATTACCAACTCAGTCACCGCATGTAAGTGATAAGAATCGTCAAGCAGTAAAAGTGCAGGCTGCACCAGCCCCGTTGTCATCTCACAAAGTAGGCTAGCTTCTGCTGAAACTGTAATCTTGTTTGTATGTTCTCAAATTTAACTCAGGCCACGTTAGAGGTAGCCTAAGCCTAGTAGGCTATAGAGTCTTTGTTATAGACAGAGTATGTTGGTAGGCCTGGTTGGGTTGCCAACTTTCAGAAATCAAAATAAGCAGTTATGGGCAGATATGAATTAAATGAATCTCAGACAAGTACAGGTGTTAATCTTGTGCTGAACCTATTCTACTTACAAATTTAAACTGTCTAAGTCAGTATTTCATTTTGTGTTATGAAGGCTGCATAGTGCCATGTCTTGCCCATGGTGTGGAACTATTTCTTATTTTTAATTACCGTTGGCACACTGCATGTTGTGTTACATCTAAAACTAAAGGAAACAAAATAAAAAAAGTAGAATGCACCCATCAAGTTGGCCTATTGTGGCACATTCATCTCATTACAGCAGTAGGTTTAAATGCTTTAAAAGTTTAAATGAGCTAGCTATCTAAAATGCACAAAAAAAAAAACATCCAAAAATTTCTAATGTGCCACCTGGCTTGAGAAACCCGCTCTCAAAGACTTACTTTTACCAGTAGAAGCAAGGCCAACATAGAGTAGAATTGAATGTAATGGAGTTATCTTTGTCATTCTCCCAGCTACCCAGAAATGATTTTCTACTGGTTGAATTGTCTGGAACAGGGACATCTCGCTGGTAGACCTCAACTCATCATAGTGGGTGACTAGGTGATATCCCCCTGCTGGTATTTAATTAGCCTAATATTGCTATAGAGTAGGCCTGACACTCATTTTTGTCACCATGAGTTCAGTAGGCATTTTGTACTGGTAAAAGAATGGTCATTTTTTTTTAAATTATTGGTTCAACAGCTATCAAAAAAGATATCAAAACAGTTTTTATCTTCTGACCACATTGCTATCCCTATCCACATTGTTGCCAGCAGTTGAAATAATGCGCTCTAATATGAGTTTAATGTTAACCAAGGTTGTTTTTCAAATCAAGTTATAACTTCCAACATAGCCTAGCCTTAGTCAATTTTTTTTTTCGGTCTCGGCCTCGGTCTTGATCTCGGCCTCAATTTTTCTTGGTCTCGTCTCGGTCTCGTTAGCCTCTGGTCTTGGTCTTGTCTTGGTCTCGTTAGCCTCTGGTCTAGGTATTGTCTTGGTCTTGGTCTAAGCGGTCTTGACTACAAGTCTAACGCACACACACACACACACACACACACACCACACTGGCCCTCATACACAGTTCCAGCTGCCTACATATCCAAACATCGCTAGAGGAATTGTTACCTCCGCCAAGGAGGTTATGTTTTCAGTAGCGTTGGTTTGTCTGTCTGTCTGTCTGTCTGTTTGTTTGTTTATCTGTTTGTCAGCAGGATAACTCAAAAAGTACTGCACGGATTTGGATGAAATTTTCAATGTGTATATTGGGACAAGCAAGAGCTGATTCGATTTTGGTGTTGATCGGTGATCTAGAACAGGATCTGGAAATTATATTGTGTCTGTGACCACATTGCCTTGGCGGAGGTCTGCGCTCTCTGAGCGCTTTTCTAGTTGTTAATGTAGCCTAAACCTAAATGTAGCCTTGTGTTTGGGGGTTGCAGGTGCAGGGACTTTTTAGATTTCCTTCAACAAAATCTAAATTAACTCTAAGCTAATTAACTCTAAGATAATTAATTCTAAGATAATTAACTCTAAGATATGCCACCTAATCGCTCTCTGATGAGGGGCAAGTGGGTGAATGGACAGGCCTAGTGGGTGATGGACAGACTTAGTGGGTGATGGACAGGCCTAGTGGGTGAATGGACAGACCTAGTGGGTGAATGGACAGGCCTAGTGGGTGAATAGACAGGCCTAGGCCAGACCAGTAAAAATGCCTGTTGGAATGAGACTGAGTTCAGCTAGAGAGTTTAGTCTAGTCTAGTCTATCAAATGCCTCTGTCCTTTCCCCTCCTTGGAGGACATAGTCTAGGCTACAACTATTTTATACATCAGAAAGCTGACTTTCTGGATTGTGTTTAGGCAGCTCATTGGCACCATACAGACATTTTATTTTTTTACTGCCACCGACTGGAACGATGAATTACTGAACAACTGATGGAACTACTGCTCTTAGGCAGTCGTTCGATTTGCCACTATTTAAATGGGTTCAGTAAACTTTTTGTTATAATTCAGTGAATTATGAATCCAATTGTTGTCCAATTGTTGTCCAATCACATTGAGACAGATGGACTCTTATCCAATCACGTTGAGGCAGAACCATAGACCACTTCAGCGGTCAGGGCGGTTGGACTCGACAGATGGACTCTTATCCAATCACATTGAGGCAGAGTCATGGACATGACTTCAGCGGTCAGGCGATTGTCCAATCACAGTGTGGCAGAGTCAGGCAGAGTCATGGACATGACTTCAGCGGTCAGGGCGATTGTCCAATCACAGTGTGGCAGAGTCAGGCAGAGTCATGGACATGACTTCAGCGGTCAGGGCGATTGTCCAATCACAGTGAGGCAGAGTCATGGACATGACTTCAGCGGTCAGGCGATTGTCCAATCACATTAAGGCAGTCATGGACATGACTTCAACGGTCAGGGCGGTTGAGAAACATTCAGCCAATCACATCAAGAGAGGGAAGTTGGCCACTCTTCAGAAATACCAAGTCTGCAAGAAATGTGGAGGTCTTACTTTGCAAAATCAAACAGAACAAAATATTAGGGACTATATATTAGAGCCATCATAATTTGCTACTCCAGGGTCACAGACAACTTCTGAAAATGTTGTTTGGGAGACTATTAAAAGAAAACAGAAATTCTTTTAATTTAATTTTGGGCTGCCATCTCAGTATGGATTTTCAACTTAGTTGCACCTTTCATTTCCGACACAAGGGTCATCTCCAAACAAAACCAAGCTGAGCTAAATATTCTAGTGTTGTTGACTTTGATGAAGGTCCAACATGGACTTTCCCATGTAGACATTAACCCTAAACCTAACTAGACATTAGTTTGAGGTTTGGAGGTCCCCTGCATGTGTGTTAAATTAAATGTCATCAGCAAAGTCACTCCTCTGAAGATCATTGAGCAGTACGTCATGCCATCAAATATTCATTCATTATAATATTCAAATATTCATATTTATTAATTTAATCACAGCAGTAAAGGTTGTTGAGGAAGGAAGGAAGGTGCTAGTGCTATTAACCCCTGCTATGGTCCAGTCATTGGATCTGCTTGCAAAGGAGAGATCAAATTGCGGGATCCTACCTGACAATGATTTTTATTCGCCAGGTCTGGCAGTGCATCTCACTTAAAGGGGTGAGACTGCATTTGTGTCTTTGCAAGAGAATGTGGAGCTGAGTAGCCGCAGAGCCTCTCTTCGATGATACTAAGAAAGCAAGTGTCCAGGGCAGGGAAGGTTGGCAGACTTGAAATGGAAAACATTGGAGGAGATCACCATAGAGCCCCCCAACACAATCAAGTTGACAGTTACCCAGTGCCACATTCTACCACTTTATGGATTTACTGGAAAAATCCCCCATCCTGAAGTGCAGTCAGTAGTCATTTCGCTGGGCATCAACAGCAAAGGGCACAAATCCCCAGAAAACAACACTTAACACCTCTTGGCATCCGCCATCTTCCCCAATGCACATCCACATCCCAATCATCAGCTTCTTCTCCCTGTGTCACAACAGCAAACATTTGCGTCCATCTTCTGATAATGACATTACACTCTGAGCTGTGTGAACAAAAATGTTTGTCCGTTTAGCACATTATGAAACAAAACTTGCTAGGAAAAACATCTCCCTTTTCTCAGTGGCAAATCCCAGTAATGTGTGTATTCCTCCCAGTTGAATTACAGGCTTATTTCTTGAAATTTGCACCTGCGAGATAAACAAACCCGATGAATTCCTCCGTCACCTCAATGTTATTTATTTTGGCAGGAGGAGCCATATCTAGGCAGGAGTAGCCATATCTAGGCAGGAGTAGCCATATCTAGGCCCAAGTGGATGAATTCAAGCAATTCACGTTTGCTGAGGTGTACAATTCATTGTCAGAAGTTCTTGAGGATGTAAAAACCTTAGCCTGGCGATGCCATCCTACGTACCTCCGCTAAACATTTAATGTCCGCACGTAGTCTGGAATAAACCCCCTTCCCGCCTTTCTCGCGGTTACTCTATGGTTTAGCCAATCAGCACACAGTTTAGAGCGACGTCTCAAAATGTTGTAGTCCTACAGGATAGGGACGCGTTTGTTATTCTCTCCCCCACTTTCGAATTACATTCACAAAATTGGTACATGACATTGTCATCCATGATCTTGAGGATTTATTGCCACTACGATTTCAAAATAGATCAGAACTTGCGAGAGATCTGTTATTACCGAACGCGGAAGTTGTAGGCGTGAGAGCCAGGCAGGGGCGGACTGATAATCTGTGCGTTCTGTAAAAGTCCAGAATGGCCGTCCGGTCTACGGCCGTCAGCCCTATTCAATAACCAAAATTTTCAGTCTGTCAACTAACAACAGGTGGCGCTAAGACGATAATTTATCGATCCAAGTGTTATTCCATAGGTCTAAGGCCAACAAAGAAGAGTAACACTGTGTCTGTCCCGGCCAAAATTAAAATGCAATCCGGCCCTGGAGAGAGGCGCAAACATCAATCCCGACGGGCGCACCCATTCTTCTCTGTGACCCTAATTGCGGAGTTTTAATTGTACCAGAATTATGAGGGCATCATTGCAATCTACATGTACTGGCCTTTCCAACAGTGCTACTAGTTAGTTTTTGTGATGAATGCACCACGAGATAATTAGCGATGAATTTATGTCAAAATTATGGTCACCAATACAGTTCTCTGTCTATGTTATACATTGTTCTCTGTGTAATATCTCACGGATTCTTAACTTAACTATGGCAAAACACATCAAAATGAACAAAAGATCCTACAGATTGCAATGGTGCATAGCAGTCGTCTTTGTGATTAGCGGTTCCCGAGTAATCCGATGTTCAAATCTTATACAATTTCTGCATTGTCTTCAACACATTCATCTATTTTTCATACTGAAAGTTGTTTTTAGCTCCCTAACATTTAACTAACTGTTTGTCAGGACAGGTGCTAGAAATGTTGTCTCAAGACCCAAAATAATAATAGATTATATTTAATATTCATAACATATTTAATAATTAATGAAATATTGTCAGCACATATGTTGTTGCAAATTACAAAGTATACCTTTATCATGATTCTTATATCACCAGATTCCAGACAATCTCCTATTCTGAAAAGTGAAAAGGTATTTGTTCTAGTATGTTAGGCATTCAATGATGAGATATAGGCCTAATATTGAATAGGCCTATCACATCTTTAGATTAAAAAACACACTAAATAATTGTAAAGGAAATGTGCAGGTCCCTGTTAAATAAACATAAATAAATAAATAGAATACAATTGACCCCTGACATGGCCCTCCAGTCAGATAATATTGACCATAGTGACCCCCAACTCATTTGTGTTTGAGACCCCTGATCTAGTCAGTTTTAGGATATGTATCAAGCTATCTTAATGTAATGTTAATGACTTTAGGCTAATTCAAACACAGCTCCTTGTCAAGAATGAGTTTTCATGATATAGCCTAAGTTAAGCCTATTATTGATTCACTGCTTGAAATAGCAAACATAGTGAGTGAATCAGGCCTAGCCTATTTCTGGTGTGTATACCAATATAAATTAAATATTGACATAAAACAAGTGTATTGCTTGAGTTTTATATCAACAAGTATAGAACCATGGCATCCAAAACCTTTTTGTCTAGAATTTTAGGTTCAGTATTGTCATAAAATGGTGTTTTCAGACAAATGTAGTTTGTAGTTAAATGTAGTTAAAATTCAAATGATGACAAGGCCACTAGTTGACATTAAAACATTAAAGAAAAAAGAAAAAAATGCTATTGTTGATAAGGAAAATGACCAATAGTCAATCCTTCTCAATCTCAATGAGAGTGAGTCAGAGGCAGGCTCAACATTTTTGTTGGCAAAATTTGCTGTTAAAAATACACCAGAACGCAGGAAATTGCATCTAATATATTATACATTTTGCATCCAACAGGCTTTCGTCTTCACATGATTCATATAAGTATCTTTTCTTGAGCCCGATACATTTCTGACAGAAAGAAGGAGCAACACCCCACAATTTTACTAGGTCTTGGAAAGTTTCCTTGAGGCTGCATGCCGAATTCATTTCAAAGCAACGCAAGACAAAGTTTCGGACTTGTCTGTCCACCTGTTCCATTACTCTCACTAACATGGGGAGCGTGTCTATGTTCCCACAGCTCTATGTTCCCATAGCCCTATATTCCAACATTTCAAAGAATTTATTTTCTTTCTTTCTTCAAAGTCAGATACTATAGTCCCACATTTATACCCCTGCCTGGTAGACCCCCTATGTAAGTTCAAGCAAGATTCGATCTTTGGTATTATTTGCCCTCAATGGTGCCTTCCAGGTAGTGGGGTTTAGTTTTGCATCCACATTCCACAACGATTTTATATTCATCCACCTCAGCGATCATTTTTTAAATGGACCTCAGCAATCATTTTTGGAATCAGTTTCAGAATCCTCCATTCTAATGTGAACAGAAAGGCTAACTGGATAAATATTACCTGTGTCGGTGTAAGCATGCCCTTTTCGGAACATATTGCTGTGGGAAAATAGGGTCTAATTTTTAAACAAAATCTTTGTAATGTGAGAGCATGGGGCTGTGGGAACATAGGGCCCAATTTCCCAAATCTCCTAAGAAATGTGGGAACATAGGGTTGTCAAAAATAAAAAATACTAACAAATGTGGGAACATAGGGCTGTGGGAACATAGAGCTGACTTTTGGAAATTAGGCCCCATGTTCCCACAGCCCTATGTTCCCACATTTCTTAGAAAATTTGGGAAATTGGGCCCTATGTTCCCACACCCCCATACTCTCACATTACAAATATTTAAATAAATAAATAAAAATTAGACCGTATTTTCCCACAGCAATATGTTCCGAGAAGGGCATGTTCACACCAACACAAGTAATATTATCCAGTTAGCCCTTCCATTCACGTTAGAATGGAGGATTCTGAAGCTGAAAATTATTTTAGAAATGATTGCTGATCGCTGAGGTGGATGAATATAAAAACGTTGTGGAATGTGAATGCAAAACGTTCTGAAAACAACAAGAGTAGATGAAGATCGTTTTCAAGAGGTAAGCTGGTCTCACCATGGTGTACTGTTTTCTCTCACAGCCAAACTCATACCAGCTGAGAGCCTCCTGGCTTTTATACAGCAAAGTGTGGTCAGGCTGCCTGAAGCGCTGACCAACCTAACCGAGGACCCATCCAATTCTATATTCCTGGACAGAGTTGCAGAGCTGTTGATGGGGGCCATGGCTTCCACCACAGGGCACTATACATTTTCATGGAAGTGACGGAAGGGGACGTGCAGAGGGCTGAAGCCTATTAAAGCACCATCACAGTGAGCAAATGCATTCATATTAAGTTATGGCAACCTCTGATAAAGTAGTTTGTATTTTTTCTCAAGTACCTTTGCAAAAACCAGCCAAGACCTTTGGTGCTGGCAAGGTCTGTATTGGGAAAGAGCTCTTCAAACTTCTCCAGGACTTCTGTGCTGTAAGACCCAGCCTACCAGGCTACAACAAGCAACCAGAAACCTTAATTTTTAACTCCTCAGGCAAAGAACTGACACGGACGGGAATATTTGACGTGCACAGAAGGACTGTGGCCTCCCAGGCTCACCCACAATCACAGACATCTGCACTGCGATTTCCACTCACATCCATGATCTTGAGGACTTATTGCCACTACGATGTCAAAATAGATCGGAACTTGCCAGAGAGCTGTTATTACTGAACGTGAAAGTTGTAGGTGTGAGAGAATACGTCATATCCAAACAGAAATCTATTTCAATTGCATTGGGCCAGACTGTATGACGGAGTCAACAGGCGGCTTTCGCCCAGGTTAGGTCTGAAGGACGTGAGATTTTAATATTAATTGTATAATTATTATTTTAATAACCGTATACTTTTATGTCTTTATGTTTGAGCTAAGCCTGACTAAATTGATATGTGTGTGCGTATGTGTTATTGTAACTGATATTGTAACAGTCTCTCGCTCTTCTCTCTCTCTCTCTCTCTCCCTGGAAAATTCCCTTTCTTTCTTTTTATTTATTATTTTTCTACTGTAAGTGTACAGCGCAGACTAATAATGGTGCATCGGCCATTGGAGGCTCCAGGTCAGAGGCTGATATGTACTGTAAGTGTATAACACAGACCAATGATGGTGTGACGACCATTAGAGGCATACAGGCACGTCTAAGAAGGCTCCATCCTGAAGTTATCTATGTACACTGTTACGCACACAAGCTTAGTTTAGGGTTGTGCCCACACCCAGGGGTGTATCAAGCTTTCCAAAAGTGGGGGTGTTTAAAGGTTGGGAAGTAAAATACCCTCTGAAATGATCATAGTGTTGTCAAGGGGATAGCCAGGCCTGAGGAGGAGGGCTCTTGGCGCATCTCTGAGATTAGACCTCTTTGTCCAACGAGATGGACAGTTCATACAGGCGCATCTCTGAGATTAGACCTCTTTGTCCAACAGGATGGACAGTTCATACAGGCGCATCTCTGAGATTAGACCTCTTTGTCCAACAGGATGGACAGTTCGTACAGGCGCATCTCTGAGATTAGACCTCTTTGTCCAACAGGATGGACAGTTCGTACAGGCGCATATCTGAGATTAGACCTCTTTGTCCAACAAGATGGACAGTTCGTACAGGCGCATCTCTGAGATTAGACCTCTTTGTCCAACGAGATGGACAGTTCGTACAGGCGCATCTCTGAGATTAGACCTCTTTGTCCAACAAGATGGACAGTTCGTACAGGTGCAATTTGTTCTGTACTAAATCAGTATGAAGGCATTATGGATTCACTGGCTGAGATGACTGAAAGTCAGTGAGATGCAGCTGCAAAGGCAGAAGGTCTGCATGACAAATTCCTTCAGGGAAAGGTTGTGCTTCGTCTGATGTGTGCACTGGAGACCTTTGGAAAGCTGGAGATGCTGAATGTGTCCCTCCAGGCCAGGAGACAGACAGCAGTCTATGTCTATTAGTCTCTTTCCTGAGTTGGATAAGTGAGCAAAAGTGTTTTTCATTCAGCCCCGTAGTTATCCGTATCCAGACGCGTAGCATTAGCTTAGCATAGGAGAGTCATATCCAGACACGTAGCATTAGCTTAGCATAGAGTGTCATTCAGCCCCGTGGTTATCCGTATCCAGACGCGTAGCATTAGCTTAGCATAGTGTCATTCAGCCCCGTAGTTATCCGTATCCAGACGCGTAGCATTAGCTTAGCATAGAGTCATTCAGCCCCGTAGTTATCCGTATCCAGACACGTAGCATTAGCTCAGCATAGAGTGTCATTCAGCCCCATAGTTATCCGTATCCACACGCGTAGCGTTAGCTTAGCATAGAGAGTAATAGGGAGTTGCCACTTCGCCAGTCGTTTTCAAAATAGTCATGAATGAACTTGAGAGAGTTTTCTTTATTTCGTTGTTTGACCTGTACATTCAAACTGATGCAAATGTCAATGCCATTATCACAAAGGGTTTGCCTAAGAGTGGCAAAGTCTTGGGACTACAGGTGCTGGTCATAAAATTAGAATATCATGAAAAAGTTTATTTATTTCAGTAATTCTATTGAAAAAATCAAACTAGCGTTATGTATACATCCATTCCACATAGATGGATGTATTTCAAGTGTTTATTTCTTTTAATTTGATGATTATAATGGAAAAATAATGGAAAAACCCAAATTCTGTATCTCAGAAAATTAGAATATCACTTAAGACCAATACAAAAACAGCATTTTTAGAAAGATTAAGTCAACTGAAAAGTGTCATCATGAAAAGTATGATCATGTACAGCACTCAGTAAGTAGTTGGAGCTCCTTTTACCTAAATTACAGCAGCAATGTGGCATCACATGGAGTCGATCAGTCAGTGGCACTGCTCAGGTGGTACGAGAGCCCTGGTTGCTCTGATAGTGGCCTTCAGTTCTGCATTGTTGGTTCTGGTGTCTCACATCTTCCTCTTCACAATACCACATAGATTTTCTATGGCCTATGGTCAGGTGTGTTTGTGGGCCAGTTAAGAACAGGGATACCATGGTCTTTAAACCAGGTACTGGTAGCTTTGGCACTGAGTGCAGGCACCAGGTCTTGTTGGAAAATTAATTCTGCTTCTCCATAAAGTTGGCCAGCAGCAGAAAGCATGAAATGATCTAACACTTCCTGGTAGACAGCTGCATTCACCTTGGAACCGCTCAGAAAACAGTGGACCCACACCAGCCACCACATGGCACCCCAAACCATCACTGACTGGGTTTGGGGTGCCATGTCATCTGCTGGTGTGGGTGTTTTCTGAGGTCCAAGATCAACTGTTTCTGAGGTCTGTGTTTTAGGAGCTCCCAGTTTAACCCAGCAGTCTACCAGGAAGTGCTAGAGCATTTCATGTTCTGCTGTTGGTCATCTTTATGAAATGCAAATTTAATTTTGCAAGAGGACCTGGCACATGCACACAGTGCCAAAAACGATCAGTACCTGGTTTAAAGACCATGGTATCCCTGTTTTTTACTGGCCCACAAACTCACCTGACCATAAGCCCATAGAAAATCTATGAGGTATTGTGAAGAGGAAGATGTGAGACACCAGAACCAACAATGCAGAAGAGCTGAAGGCCACTATCAGAGCAACCAGGGCTCTCGTACCACCTGAGCAGTGCCACTGACTGATCGACTCCATTCCATGCCACATTGCTGCAGTAATTTAGGTAAAAGGAGCTCCAACTATGTACTGAGTGCTGTACATAATCATACTTTTCATGCTCACACTTTTCAGTGGACTAAATCTTTCTAAAATGCTGTTTTTGTATTGGTCTTAAGTGATATTCTAATTTTCTGAGATACTGAATTTGGGTTTTTTCCACTTTTTCCTTTATAATCATCAAATTAAAAGAAATGAACACTTGAAATACATGTGTCTGTGTGAAATGGTTTCATATATAATGCAAGTTTCATTTTTAAATAAAATTACTAAAATAAATCAACTTTTTCATGATATTCTAATTTTATGACCAGCACCTGTATATTCAGGCAAAGCACTGGCAAAGCACCGCTGATAGGCGCATAGTCATCGTATCACCTAAAAACCCACAACTTCCGTCAACACACCGGCATGATTTCCTGGCTGATACAATTGTGTACCAGGAGCACAAATGCCGTAGCCTGGGCGAAAGCGACTGTTGACTATGTCATACAGTCTGGCCCAACGCAATTGAAATAGGTTTCCGCTTGGATATGACGTATTCCCTCGCCTGGCTCTCACTACAACTTTCGCTTTCAGCATTAACAGTATTATCGCAAGTTCTGACCTATTTTGACATCGTAGTGGCAATAAATCCTCAAGAACATGGATGCTAATGTCATGTACCAATTTTGTGAATGTAATTCGAAAGCGGGTGAGAGAATAACAAACGCGTCCCTATCCTGTCGGACTACAAAATTTTGAGGCATCGCTCTAAACTGTGTGCTGATTGGCTAAACCGTAGAGTAACCGAGAGAAAGGCGGGAAGGGGGGTTTATTCCAGACTACGTGCGGAGATAAAATCCTTAGCGGAGGTACGTAGGATGGCATCGCCAGGCTACAAATGCCGATGGATATGGCAGATTACATGATGGATGACCGTGATGATGACTTCTTGGACTACCAGAATGCAAGAGCATACCTTTTCGAACCTGAGTTCACTGAAGAGGAAGGGCGTGCATTTGAAGCAGAGAGAGAAAGAAGTGCAAATACTCAAGGCGATGTGAGTGAGAGAGCACTACACTACACAACACTAACTTGTGTGAAGGATTATGTCAACCCAAGCCAATCGAGTGTCTATGCTGTGCTGAGTAGGATAAGATCCTTCCATCAATGACGCCCAACGCTCCAGATGCACCCCGCGCTTGTTTCTCTACCACCAAGGATTTCTCTGCGATGATCCATCCTACAGATTTTTTTATTTCTGCAAGATAAAATAATAAATTGGAAAGACTACCCCACCCTGAGTGGGCCCAATGGACAACTCTCTGCAGAGTAAGTAGCTTAAAAATGCACAATTTTATAGTGCAGTAGCTTAGCATTCATGCATCTTTGATATCTTTCTAATAGAGTTGTTGTTCATACAGGTAGTACAGGTTGGTGTCTTATCGAGTTGTGTTGGAATGGGCCTTGAAAGGAGAGACATGGGGCAAAGGGAATCGAACACCATTCACCTTTTTCACCTGGCCGCCATGTTCCGAACGAAAACGAGGCTCGGGTGGTAAAACTAGAGGAAGTGCTGACAAAACGTTAATTTAATTCAAATCAATTTTATTTGTAGAGCGCTCAAATACAGTGCATTGTCTGGCGGCTCTTTACAGACAGTACGGGAAGCATCCATGAGAAACAGGGGCAAGGAAAAACTCCCTTCGCTTTATAAATAATAATTAATAATTTCTCACAGATGCCGAACTGAAAATCTACTGCTGGTCCCCTCTCTTACTGTTGGTCAGGTGGAAAGTTAGGCAGATGAGGGGCATCCCATCCCCAGAAGCTACTTCTGGGGGAGTTTTACCACCCAAGCCTCGTTCTAGTGCCTCAGTGACGTAGGTGAAAAAGGTGAATTACCATCTTGTGTGGTTGCAGCAATCCGCCGGAAATACCCATCAGAGCCTTCGCCTCTATGTTGCTTTATGTCTATGTCAGAGTCTTCGCCTCTCTGTTGCTTTATGTCTATGTCAGAGTCTTCGCCTCTCTGTTGCTTTATGTCTATGTCAGAGCCTTCGCCTCTCTGTTGCTTTATGTCAAGTCAGAGTACTTAGCCTGAATGTCTATATAATATGTCAACTGTGGCCAATATGTCCTTCAGAATTTCGAGTTTGCACTATTCAGTAAAATCATTCGCCTTTTGCTCTCCATGTTACAGTTCTGGGGTCTGCGCCTCTATGTCGTTTATGTCTATGTCAGAGTCTTCGCCTCTCTGTTGCTTTATGTCTATGTCAGAGTCTTCGCAACTTCCAGCATTATTTTGGATTTCTTGTGAGTGACGTATTACATCCCAACAGTCAGTGGGGTTTGACTACAAACTACAATAAAACTTGCTAGAAGCTGCTAGAAGTCATATTTTGCGGTGAACACTACAGACCACTCTGAGTTTCATACTTTTGTAGACGGACGTTAAATGCATTTTAGGAAGGATTGTTCCAGTGTACATAGGCTGCTGTTAAGACGCTACTGCAACAAGCGAAAAATCTCGGAACACAAGCGTTTGTCAAAAAGTCAATCTTAACCATCGTATTTCATCGTAAGACATCGTAAAACAAGGCTTAACATCACATTCGGCGCACTTCTACTTTAAGAGGCTTATGCCCATAAAAAAAATGCAGAGAACTTCAGCCCTGTGCACAAAAGCCACAAATATTTCTCACAGATCAGTACTCCGCTCAAGCAACATAATGAGCAGAAGTCATCAAACTTTTAACACGTAAGCCTAGTGCCAAATTACTTTATTCCGGTCTTTTAGCGCACAATGCAACAATTTGTAATTGCTATGATATTATGTAGGGGATTACAGCCTTCGAGGTGTTCAGATATAAGCTAATAATGGATGAGGTGGAACAGCCCGACGGCTTCCGCCAAGTCCATTATTTTCTCACATCGGGACACCTCGAAGGCCGGTATCCCCCGGTTACAACCAAAACGTAGAAGATAAGCAAGTGTTTAAAACATTTGTTAAGATGTCAGTCTAGTGCTTTAGCATAGATACTACACAATACACTTCTACATCCCATGTGCCAGGGGGCAGTGTGTTGGTTTGCACGTGTGCGTTCGGTGAGTGATATAACTCGAGACATGGAGGCTTGTGGAACACACACACACACACACACACACAGAGTGATATAACTCGAGACATGGAGGCTTGTGGAACACACACACACACACACACACACACAGAGTGATATAACTCGAGACATGGAGGCTGTGGGAGGAACACAACACCTGTGGACCGTCGTGAGAGGACGTCAGTGGGGCTTTCGTTGTGGACAGATTCTATCTGACTTGGGACCGTCCATCGTCCATTTTGGAGGCTATTTTTACAGTTCATTGGGAATAAGCAGGCCACCACTGGGCCAAGATAGGGCTGGCCCCGGCAGGTAAGTCTCACGCTGCTTCATCCCCCGGCAGGTAAGCCTCACGCTGCTTCATCCCCCGGCAGGTAAGTCTCACGCTGCTTCATCCCCCGGCAGGTAAGTCTCACGCTGCTTCATCCCCTGGCTGCATACACCATTAGTGCATACATCATTAGTTCTACTATGTCCCACGTCATTGCACGACCCTTAGCATATTTGCCCCTAAACAGGTAGCCTAGTGTATTGAGTTTAGGTAAGTTTAGGCGTTTGGGTTCTCCAGGTACGGTTGGGATAGCGCGGAACTGGTTAGTAGCAGTTGTCTCAACACATTAAAAGAAACATGTGGCTCCATTTTGAAAGAAGTTAACCTGTTCGCTTGGGGTAGTATTTTCATAAAGATCCACAAGCATTAACACACATCCCAGATGGTGCGCCATCTCCCTTTCAAAATAGAACAACATCAGATATATGATGGCATGTCTTTGAGATTGACCGATGTGGGTTTTTTCATTACCGATACCGATAGAAGTCAGGGTCAGCCAATGGCCGATTCATGCAGCAGTTTTTTTTTTTTTTTTTCCTTTTTTTTTTTTTTACCGATTTTTAGAGCCGATAATTGCAATGTGAGTTTGCATGCGGTTGTGAAATGGGCAAGCAATCGTCTTGCTGGGCCGTTGTAATTGGCCAACGACGGCGGAAACAGTCTGGGACTCGATGAAGAATCACTTTCACTTTGTTTTCTTCACTGACATTGAACTATTTTTTCAGAGACACACTCTCTCTCTCTCGCAGACTCTCGCACACACACACACACAGCTGCAGAGTTGACCCCTGTCTCAGTGCTTTCTTCAGATAATGTTAATAAACTCCTTAGAGACCTTTTGCTCCTGCCTGGGATCTCATAGGGTCATTAACACACACACACACACCCTCTCTCTCTCTCACACACACACACACACACACACACACACAGACTCTCTCCTTAGAGGCCTTTTGCTCCTGCCTGGGATCTCATAGGGCCATTAACACACACACACATACACACACACACACAGAATCACTCCTTAGAGGCCTGCCTAGGATTTATGCCCCTTCGCTTACACAGGGTCATTAGCATGCACAAACATACACACACACACACACACTTCCATAGGGTCATTATCTCACACACATATTGTACTGTTAACAGACTAACAGTCTTTTGGAAGCTTTTGAGTTCTTGTGCAATCAAACACCAGTATTCCAAAATCATTTCTCCTGTCCTATGACCAGCACACACACACACACACACTCAGAGCCTACAGCAGAAGCCATCAGGGTTAGGAGTGTGTAGCTGCAGTCACTGTGTCCTCTGAGACACACACACACACACACACACCCTGCAGCGGAGGCCATCAGGGTCAGGAGTGTGTAACTGCAGTCACTGTGTCCTCTGAGACACACACACATACACTACAGTCCCTGTGTCCTGTGGGACACACACACACACACACACACACGTGATGGAGCAGTTAAGAGTGGCATGCTAAGGCCATGTCCATTGGGACACACACACACACACACACACACACTCTCACACACACACACACACACACACTCTCACACACACACACACACACACACTCTCACACACACACACACACTTGTGATGGAGCAGTTAAGAGTGGCATGCTAAGGCCATGTCCATTGGGACACACACACACACACACACACACACACACGTGATGGAGCAGTTAAGAGTGGCATGCTAAGGCCATGTCCACTGTTTTAATGGTTCACCGCAGAGATCTGTTCAAATGCCACTAATCTGTCTGAAATTAGGTCCCTGTTTTTGTGTGTGTGCGTGTGAATAAGTGTGTGTGTGTGAATAAGTGTGTGTGTGTGACTAGACATTTTCACACACAATTGCACCAATTTGGTGCCATTTGTTTCCCTCCAATATGCCACCATCCCAATGGGAAACAGAATCGGAATATTTCCCTTTGGCCAGGCTTCTGGAATAAAGCTGTCGGAATCGGAATATTTCCCTTTGGCCAGGCTTCCGGAATGAAGCTGTCGGAATCGGAACTCAAGAGAAAAAATTCCCCAAGTTAGTTTTAAACCATTGTATTTTAGTATTTTTTCATGTTTTTACAATTTTTAGAGGCACCAGGAGTGTGCTGAGTGCTGTGCAAATGTCTCAGACTATCCTCAGTGCAAAAAGAGCAGCAGCAGAGAAAGGCAACCTTTTCAACTGATCAAGGTGCATCCAATCAGTGGCCAATGGCCTAGCAGATCACATGATCACATCCTTGCATGCAGAATCAGCCCTATTGGAATCAAGACAATTGTCCATGGTAGTAAATTGAACATTCTGTCACTGAAATGCATTGTATTTATTTATGCATTGTATTTATCCCTCTTTCTGACTTGACAAAATTCACTTTCTTTCAAATAATGCACATCTGAAGCCCACAAATTTGGAAGTTCCGAATAGATAAAATGAAATCTTGAACTTAAGCCTGGTGATGTCCCGGTTCAACGTTCAACACAAATACACACATAGATGTAAACAATCTAATATCCTTCTGAGCTTTCTCATAAATCATGGAAGTAACAAAGGGCTAGGGGTGGTGTGTGTGTGTGTGTGTGTGTGTGTGTGTGTGTGTGTGTGTGTGTGTGTGTGTGTGTGTGTTTCTGTGTGTGTGTCTGCTGCAGTGTAACGTGTCTCTTCTTCCAAACACTCAGCCTTTCCCTCTGTTTGGCTCACATTGATGTTGATAGAACACATTGAGTGTGTGTGTGTGTGTATATATAAGTGTGTGTGTGTGTGTGATTTCTGATATGATTTCCTGTAAAAAGACTCTGAGAGTCTCAATGAAAAAGAACAAGATTACACAACTCTCTATTCTACACTCTCACACACACTTACTCACGTACTCTCACACACACACACACACACACACACACACACACACACACCACACACACACACTTACTCACTCACACACACACACTTCATGGACTCCCTTTGCACTCCTCTGCACTGTGGGACTGGACAAAAAACATTGATAAAACGTCTTGGGATGAAGGTTCGCAAAACGCAACCTTTCCAGAACTATCAGAACACATACACACACACACACACTGGACTACCATGTGTGACTGTCTGAGTCTGGGTGAGAGAGAGGGGGATAAATGGGGTGAATGGGGGAGGGGATGTGGTGTAATTGTGTGTGTGTGTGTGTGTGTGTGTGTGTGTGTGTGTGTGTGTGTGTGTGTGTGTGTGTGTGTGTGTGTTCTGGTAGTTCTGGAAAGGTTGATTTTTGAGAACCTTCATGGAACCTTCCCAAGACCAGTCCATCCAGCAGAGCAGAGGAGTGCAAAGGGAGCCCATGAAGTGTGTGTGTGTGTGTGTGTGTGTGTGTGTGTGTGTGTGTGTGTGTGTGTGTGTGTGTGTGTGACAGAGAGAGAGAGAGTAAGGTAGTCCTTAAAGCATATGTGTGTGTAGAGTGAGGTAGTCCATAAAGTGTGTGTGTGTGTGTGTGTAGAGTGAGGTAGTCCATAAAGTGTGTGTGTGTGTGTGTGTGTGTGTGTGTGTGTGTAGAGTGAGGTAGTCCATGAACTGTGTGTGTGTGTGTGTGTGTGTGTGTGTGTGTGTGTGTGTGGAGTGAGGTAGTCCATGAACTGTGTGTGTGTGTGTGTGTAGAGTGAGGTAGTCCATAAAGTGTGTGTGTGTGTGTGTGTAGAGTGAGGTAGTCCATAAAGTGTGTGTGTGTGTGTGTGTGTGTGTGTGTGTGTGTGTGTGTGTGTGTGTGTGTGTGTGTGAGAGTGAGGTAGTCCATGAAGTGTGTGTGTGTGTGTGTGTGTGTGTGTGTGTAGAGTGAGGTAGTCCATGAAGTGTGTGTGTGTGTGTGTAGAGTGAGGTAGTCCATAAAGTGTGTGTGTGTGTGTGTGTGTGTGTGTAGAGTGAGGTAGTCCATAAAGTGTGTGTGTGTGGAGTGTAGAGTGAGGTAGTCCATGAAGTGTGTGTGTGTGTGTGTAGAGTGAGGTAGTCCATAAAGTGTGTGTGTGTGTGTGTGTGTGTGTGTGTGTGTGTGTGAGAGTGAGGTAGTCCATAAAGTGTGTGTGTGTGTGTGTGTGTAGAGTGAGGTAGTCCATAAAGTGTGTGTGTGTGTGTGTGTGTGTGTGTGTGTAGAGTGAGGTAGTCCATAAAGTGTGTGTGTGTGTGTGTGTGTAGAGTGTGTGTGTAGAGTGAGAGTGTGTGTGTGTGTGTGTGTGTGTGTAGAGTGAGGTAGTCCATAAAGTGTCTCTCTCTCTCTCCCTCCACACACACATACACACACACCTTCTCTCTCCCACACACACATACACTGCCTCTCTCACTGCACACACACTTTTGCAGATCTCCAGGACAACACAGAGCAGATTAACCTTACAGATGCGTGTGTGTGTGTGTGTCAGAGCAGATTATCCTTACAGCTGTAGAATCTGATTATATGCCTGATGTTGCTATGATACCTTATATTTTGAAGAATAACAGTGAATCCCTCATTTAGCTATGCCTCAGTGTGTGTGTGTGTGTGTGTGAATCCCTCATTTAGCTAAGCTTCAGATCGATACAACACTCTGCAAAAGCAAAAAGTGTGTGTGTGGGAGTGAATCCCTAATTTAGCTAAGCCTCAGATAGATGTAACACTCCTCAAAAGCAATGTGTGTGCGTGTGTGTGTGTGTGTGCGTGCGTGCGTGCGTGCGTGTGTGTGTGTGTGCAAAGGCAGCCTGCTGGATGTAACACAGTTTCACATTTTGCTATTTCTTTGTCTGGAGCTGAATGACCTCAATGGGCTTAACACACACTACAGTCCAGTCCGCACACACACACACACACACACTCCAGTCCATATACACACACACACACACACACACACTGAATGGGCTTAACACACTATAGTAAAACACACCAACAGCAGTCCACACACACACACAGTCGTCTAAACACACATGTGCTCAAACACACACATACAGTCATCCAAACACACGCGTATATATATATATATACACACACACACACACACACTCACTGAGAGACGAGAGACAAAAGGCCCAAAAATGACTTCATGCTGAATGAATGTTTCTCTAGAGCAGATAGATAATGTTTGGCAGTCCACACACACACACACACACACACACACACACACACACACACACACACACACACACACACACAGATAGTGCATCAGCAAAAGCTTGGCCTAGATTTTATTAAACATTTAGCTCCATATTAGCCTCGTGTGTGTCTGTGTGTGTGTCTTGGGATTTTAGACACTTGATGCTAATCAGAATTCTGTCACCCATCACCATGACCCATCTGTGTCAGTGGAGGCCACTGTGTACCACAATGACACACAACATACACTACAACACACAACATACACTACAACACACAACATACACTACAACATACAACATACACTACAACATACAACTTACAACATACACTACAACATACACTACAACACACAACATACACTACAACACACAACATACACTACAACACACAACATACACTACAACATACAACACACAACATACACTACAACATACACTACAACACACAACATACACTACAACACACAACATACACTACAACACACAACATACACTACAACATACAACACACAACATACACTACAACATACACTACAACATACAACTTACACTACAACACACAACATACACTACAACACACAACATACACTACAACACACAACATATACTACAAGGAACAACAGCAAGACTTTTTCCACCCATCAGACAAACAGAAACATCACAACATTGGACTGGACTCGGGATGCAGGGGAAGTTGCCATGCCTTTGCTGTGCTGACCACTCTGTCTCCCTGTCACTCTGTGTACAAAAATGCTGCCATAGGGGAGGACATTTTACATTTCACTGTTAAAGCCCGGCTGCAGGTGCTACCCACAGAATACAACCTGCCATTATGGTCCTCTGCAAACCACCACCAACCGCACTGCATAATGCATACAAACTCAAACCAGCATGATGAATCGGTTGCCCACATTTTAAATGGTTGTAATATGTACAGAGGACTTTACACTGCACGCCATGACCGCATTGTGGACCTGGTTACTAACACTGTAAAGGAAATACACCCACATACTACTGTGGGAAACATTCCCGTGTGATTGCAGTCTGGTTCAACTGTACCAATGATGTGTTCAGTATCATGCCCAATACCCCTGATATTGTCTTCCTGGATAAGGATAGGAGAGAAGCGCTGATGTGTATTTGGTCTGCATGGACATTGCCTACTTATCAATACAGTTGCCACTTGATAGATCAAATCAATGCTGCAGATACGGTAGCTTTGATAGGTTGGCATTACAATGCTTTGCACCATTTAGCCAACGTTAATACTGCTTGCAGATACTTTCTGTGTCATCGATATTCTTTTGGCAGTTAGGCAGAAATTTGATCGTTCATTCGGGGTTTTTTTTTTTTTTAATTATTTGGGACGGTGAGAGAAGGCTAGCCTACAACTAACACGGCTAATGGTCCAATGTTCCATGCTGTAGCAGAACTACTTTTTCCAGTACTCTTCATTAAAACAGTATTAGAAATAAACAATTAAAACCAATTAACAACCAATTAAAATGACTTCCCTTGTTCACCGTGCAGTCACCTATGCCTACATATCCCAAAACTGTACGTTTTTGGCGGCTGCCTCTGTTTGGTGACATGCACAGGGAAGTGTTTTCCCTCTTTATGAATGGGCCAAGCACAGCAGTAGTACACACACACACACACACAAACACACACTATCAACTGTACTTATCAATACAGTTGCAGCTAACGAGTGCAGCAGTAGAGTGAGAAGTCCATGGCGGTGGATGTTACACGGGAGATGTTTTCGTTTGTTTTAAGCTCTGAAGTGATTACATGTTTTAAATATGTCCCTGTTTTCATGTCTTCTACTGACGGATTTATCCGGGCGGTTTCGCATTGACACATTCGTTAAGTGGAGTTCTACAGAGTTGTATGAAATTGCTACTAGTGGAAGAGACAGCGCTGGACTTGGCGGGTTTGAGAGTTGACTGCCTAACCCTAACCATAACGGTTTTCTATCGGGGGTCTCTAGACGTATCCGCTGTGCAAATTCAAATTTGCTACCGCTAGGGGTACGTCTAGAGTTCTAGGCTAAATGCAATCACCTCCTATTCCTAAATCACTGTCAGCCTCACACACACAACTTTGCCATAACCCAACTACCTCCTATCCCTAAATCACTGTCAGCGTCACACACACAACTTTGTAATCTCCTGTCACCTGTGTCTAGTCACCCCAGTTGTGTGTAGTTCCTTTACCTGTGTCTAGTCCCCCCAGGTGTGTGTAGTTCCTTTACCTGTGTCTAGTCCCCCAGGTGTGTTTAGTTCCTTTACCTGTGTCTAGTCCCCCAGGTGTGTGTAGTTCCCCTCGTCCTCCTCCTGTGTGCTTTAACCCCTGTGTTTCCTCAGTCCTTGTAGTTCTTTGTTCGTCTCACGTCACGTCACGCTGTAAGTGTTTGTACTTTTGTTTGCTGTTTAAAATTAAAGTCTTTTGTTACATTGATATTGCTCTGCGTTTGAGTCTTTTGTTACATTGATATTGAGTCCTGCGTCACAAATCGTTACAGCTAGCATGGACTATCTAAAGGCAAAACTTCAAGAAAAAATGACCAAGTTGAACGTGTCTAATACTGAAATTGATGAGCTTCTCAATTATGTGATCAAAGAGGATATCTTTAAACATTGCCATGACGGACCTCTGAGAACAGACCAAACGGCAAAAACTTTTTTCAAGAATGCATTCAATTATGTTGATCCCGTGCAAGTCTATTTGGGTTTTGACGCCGTTGGCATTGAGTGGTATTTTCAGTATGTTCCAATCAAAGAGACAGAAAAGAGTAAAGACCCTGTTTCTCACGGATGCTTCCCGTACTGTCTGTAAAAAGCCGTGAGACAATGCACGGTATTTGAGCGCTCTACAAATACAATTTAGCTCGGTTTCGTCGGCATTTCCTCTAGTTTACCATCCGAGCCTTGTTTTCGTTCGGAATATGGTGGCCAGGTGAAAATGGTGAGTAGGCAAACCAAGATTAAACTAGGCCGGATGTGTGAGTGTAGCAGTAATGGATTAAACTAGGCCGGATGTGTGAGTGTAGCAGTAATGTAAACTAGGCCGGATGTCTGAGTGTAGCAGTAATGGATTAAACTAGGCCGGATGTCTGAGTGTAGCAGTAATGTATTAGATTAAATTAGGCCGGATGAGTGTAGCAGTAATGTATTGGATTAAACTAGGCCGGATGTCTGATGTATTGGAGGATGTGACCGATGCAAAAGTCATTACAGAGAATGTTCTATTGAAAAATGATCCCTTGTCCCTGTCTATAGTATTACATCAGGATCCCTTGTCCCTGTCTATAGTATTACATCAGGATCCCTTGTCCCTGTCTATAGTATTACATCAGGATCCCTTGTCCCTGTCTATAGTATTACATCAGGATCCCTTGTCCCTGTCTATAGTATTACATCAGGATCCCTTGTCCCTGTCTATAGTATTGTAGTGTGTTTGGGGGTGTGTGTTTGTGGGCGTGTGTGTGTGTGTGTGTGTGTGTGTGTGTGCATGTGTGCGTGCATGTGTGCGTGTGTCTGTCTGGGGTGAACTCCTGGGTTGGGTAATGGAAATTATTCTGTACACCTGGACTTGATTGTTGATGAGGGGGGGAGCAAAGGTGTTAAGAAGGGAGAGAGACACAATGGACGTTGTTCCGGGAAGCGGTGCGATCTTGCTGCAGACGCTATAGCACTCACACCAAGGGGGGTGGGTGCCGCTCGCAAGCTGTGTAGGGCTGCCGGCGGTGAAGATAGCCAGTGGGCTGAAGGGACAGGTTCCTGTGTTAGGTAGGGCAACCTCCATTAGATAAGTCCGGGACATAGGAGTGCGACACCCGCTTCCTGGTAAAGGTTCTCCACATACGCTACTAGTGGAGGCCTCCCAGCGCTGGACTGGCGTTTTGTGCGTGACCCCTCCTAGCCATCCAGCGCCAAGCTCAGACCCCGGGGGAGGGTCTTAACCTCGGGGAAAGCTAAGTTTTAATGATCTCTTCTGTGTTGATTTGTCTGTGTGTGTTTTAACTAATCGGCGTATCCTGTGGGCTCGGGGTGGGGGATATTTAAAGAGACTGGCTCTTCTCGTGTATTAGCCTACTTGCGGGCGCTTAAAGTGTGGTGTAACCTAAACGTATTGCAGTGCCTATTGTGTGCAGTGCCTTGGATATTTCTAGTGTGGCATGAACTTGATTTTGCTGTGCAGTAAGTGTGTAGTGGGTTAACGTGTGGGTAATTTGTATACGCCGCTGGTAGGGAATTCGTGGGGAGTTTTATCAGTGTTCTTTATTTAAACCCAGTCCTGACCTGATGGGTGGCTGTATGAATTGTGATCAATAAATAAAAGTGTATATTTGTAACTTTAGCAAGGTTGTGTGGTTTTCTCTCTGCTCTCCAACTTTAGTCAACTCTCCAACTAGGTTTATTACAGTATTACATCAGGATCTGATCCCTTGTCCCTGTCTATAGTATTACATCAGGATCCCTTGTCCCTGTCTATAGTATTACATCAGGATCCCTTGTCCCTGTCTATAGTATTACATCAGGATCCCTTGTCCCTGTCTATAGTATTACATCAGGATTCATTGTCCCTGTCTATAGTATTACATCAGGATCCCTTGTCCCTGTCTATAGTATTACATCAGGATCCCTTGTCCCTGTCTATAGTATTACATCAGGATTCATTCGAGGTGGCAAACCCGCTTGGATCTGCTCGTGGAAAGCACAATATCCTGGCTGTCTACATGACCCTTTGTGACATATTACCCCACAATTGCCAATGCAGTTCAATTTGCTCTGCAGGGAGGAAGACTTAGACAACATTTTCTCTCCTCTTATTTCTGATTTAAAGAACTTAGAAGAATTTGCAACAGACAATTGAAGATTACAAGGAAAGTGTTTCGCAACTCCATGATGGCCAGCGCATTGTTGATGGAATCAAATTTGATTCTGTTTTCAACA
Source organism: Sardinella longiceps (assembly GCA_027497455.2). Taxonomy (NCBI): domain Eukaryota; kingdom Metazoa; phylum Chordata; class Actinopteri; order Clupeiformes; family Clupeidae; genus Sardinella; species Sardinella longiceps. The sequence goes on along the minus strand of JAODXP020007682.1, from coordinate 15,411 downwards.
GCCTCAAGCATTTCCATGTGTGTAAGCCAGGGCTGCTGTGTATGTGTGTGTGTGTGTGTGTGTGTGTGTGTGTGTGTGTGTGTGTGTTGAGGGTTGCCTCCTTGTTAGGGACATGATCTGTTTGAGTGAGTGGTTTCTTTTGATTTAACACTTTACATGAAGCATCTTATGAAGGTAGAGAAACACTTTACATATTGAGCTTTTCTCAAAGTCGAGGAAGCATGCTTGGAAGGCTGCTTTTTTGGGGGGGGGGTGGCATTGGTGGGTTGTTGCTGCCCAAAAGTGGTGTTTGTTACGCTTACTGCATATTTATGTTGTAGACAGAATCAAGAATCCAGAGCTCAGTTGCTCCAAAAGACTCCCCCTCTCTTAGCCTACCACCTCAACAACTATCCTCCCATCTCTCTCTCT
>JAODXP020007682.1:7500-10000 GCA_027497455.2 Sardinella longiceps | reverse complement strand
TGTGTGTGTGTGTGTGTGTGTGTGTGTGTGTGTGTGTGTGTGTGTGTGTGTGTGTGTGGCACAGTATTTGAAGTAATGATGCCATTACTCCTGCATGCCACACATACACTGACTGCTTCATTAACATCGTACTCATGTCCAGATGTTTGTCTGCTCACACACACACACACACACACACACACACAGATGCACACACACACACACACACACACACTTCCAGTAATGCTCATTCTGTTCTCTGCGTAGCCTAATGAAGCTCGCTGGAGGGCTTGCTTTTGCTCACCGACCAGAGGCCAAGGAAACACAAACACACACACACACACACACACTCGTTCAGAGCTTGAAGAAAAATGAGAACTGCAACTTTCCCAGCCCCTCCATCTGATAAGATACACATTGCTAACTGTGTGTGTGTGTGTGTGTGTGTGTGTGTGTGTGTGTGAGAGAGAGAGAGAGAGAGAGAGAGAGCGCTAACATTGTGTGTGTTTGTGTGAGACACACATTGCTAACTGGTCTCTGCTCTGTGTGAGTGAGTGTGTGTGTGTGTGTGTGTGTGTGTTTGGATTTGGATTGTGGCCACTGTTGTCTTCTCCAGCCAAGCTCACACATGGGCACAGTGGGGGCCAGAATAGGATGCGTTTGGGAATGGTTGGGAAAGGGTTTGGGAATGGTTGGAAATAGTTTGGGGTGGGTTTGGGAATGTTGGGAATAGCTTGGGATGGTTGGGGAATGGTTGGGGGATGTGTTTGGGATGGTTGGGGAATGGTTTGGGAATAGTTTGGGATGGTTTGGGAATGGTTGGGAATAGTTTGGGATGGTTTGGGAATGGTTTGGTCTGGATGACTCTAATAGGAATGGGTTTGAAGATACCGTAGTTCTAGGAGAGGTTTGCATTGATCTGTGGAAGCTTTAGAGAGCTCTGGGATGTGTGTGTGTGTGTGTGTGTGTGTGTGTGTGTGTAGAACTCTGGGATGTGTGCAAATAGATCTGGATCTGGGGTGTGTGTTTCAGTGTGAGTTTGTCTGAAGATGTGTGTGTGTGTGTGTTTGTCTGGAGGTGTTTGTGTGTTTGGATGGGCCTTGCCCTGATCTGAAGGAGAGCTGCCTTGTGAAAGTCTCGACCCTGTGTGTGTGTGTGTGTGTGTGTGTGTGTGTGTGTGTGTGGAGAGAGGTGAAGGGTTGAGGCCCTGTGAGCTGCCTTGTGAAACGTCTGGGCCCTGTGTGTGTGTGTGTGTGTGTGTGTGTGTGTGTGTCGTTCCTAATTATCTTCACAGGTTTCTACTGACCAACCTGGAAAGCCCATTCACTGTTTAGACATCTGAGACAGAACAGATGCAGAGTGTGTGTGTGTGTGTGTGTGTGTGTGTGAAAGGTCTCATCCCCACCATCAGAGATAGGCGGGTGTGTGTGTGTGTGTGTGTGTGTGTGTGTGTGTGTGTGTGTGTGTAAGGCCCCGCCCCCACCAGTAGAGATAGGCGTTGTGCGGTGGTGTGTGTATGTGTGTGTGTGTCTCTGTCTCCATCCCCACCAGTAGAGATAGGCATTGTGCAGTGGTGTGTGTGTGTGTGTGTGTGTATACCAGTAGAGATAGGCGTTGTGCAGTGGTGTGTGTGTGTGTGTGTGTGTTGTGTGTGTGTGTGTGTGTGTGTGTGTGTGTATACCAGTAGAGATAGGCGTTGTGCAGTGGTGTGTGTGTGTGTGCATACCAGTAGAGATAGGCGTTGTGCAGTGGTGTGTGTGTGTGTGTGTGTGTGTGTGTGTGTATGTATACCAGTAGAGATAGGCGTTGTGCAGTGGTGTGTGTGTGTGTGTGTGTGTTTGTGTGTGTGTGTGTGTGTGTGTGTGTATGTATACCAGTAGAGATAGGCGTTGTGCAGTGGTGTGTGTGTGTGTGTGTGTGTATACCAGTAGAGATAGGCGTTGTGCGGTGGCTACTCCAAAAATAAGGCTTTACTGGCTTAGCAGATAAACAATCATATGGTATTTACATTAGACACACAAACAAACAAACAAATACATGGATACTCTTGTTTAGTAAACGAGTAAACAAATATGGATAATCTTCTATAGGAAACAAAATAACAAACATGGATACTCTTGTTTAGTAAACAAACAAACAAACATGGCTAGTGTTGTTTAGTAAACACGGCTGGTGTAGGTCATAGTTACTCGGGGAGGGGGGGCGGAGTCTCTGAGGGGAGATGAGGAGGGGATTGGACGGGTTTGACATGATTGACAGCTCAGATGCCTGTAGGAGCCATGTCCTCATTGGCTGGTGTTGAGGAGGACGGGACAGTTTGATAGATGAGATTTCATTGGCTGGTGTAGAGGAGAGATGATCTGATTGGCTCTTTGGCAGACGAGTCAAGCTGATTGGCTGGTGGTAAAGGAAGCCCTCTGATTGGCTGGTGGTAAAGGAAGCCCTCTGATTGGCTGAGTAAGTGCTGGTGTGTGTGTGTGTGTGTGTGTGTGTGTGTGTGTGTGTGTGTGTGTGTGTTGGC